>APFE030683562.1:0-12523 GCA_000404065.3 Pinus taeda | reverse complement strand
CAGCGAAGGATCATGTTACTTTCGTACATTCCAACGGAGGATCAGGATGCTGATATTCTAACGAAGGCTCTCACCAGGAGCAAATTCGAGTACCACCGAAGCAGGATAGGGGTTGCTGATAATCCATATCTTGTCGAGAGGGAGTGTTGAGATTGCAACAAGATGATGGAGCTTAGTGAAAAGAGTCGCCTTCACTAAGTGGGCCCGCAGGCTATTTTTGGCACAGGTCTATTTTTGGACTATGTCTATTTTTAGACATATGGATCATGTCTATGGATTGCAGGTTGTTGTTTATGGATGATTGGTCAAATTGGAAAAAAATAGATGGACTTCTATTTTTAGATCACAGCGGAGTGACTGCTCAGTCTAAATATAGAACAGTCAAATATTATTAGCTCATAATAATATTAGACTATAAACTTTGTCTTATTCTCTTGGAGCACTTCAGGATGAGCTACGGATGTGGTACATGCAGATCCCAGAAGGAAATACGTGGTTACCTATGGGATGACTAATATTTGCATGCAGGGCTTCAGTTAGAACTCAAGTGAGTTGAGTTTAGTGGACTGGAGGTGCAGTTGATGGAGTTGTGTTCAGTTTAGCTTTGTTAAACTGGTTGTATTTAGTCTAACTGGCAAATAGACTAGAGATGAGTTGGGTGAATTAGTTATTAATTAATTCACAAGTTATTAACTCATAATACAACTAATGAATACATCAGTTAACTCAGTTGCATGTCAGTGCATGTTCCCGCGCTTCGTGATTATTCCTTCCATTCGAGGTAGGAACCCGTGTTCCGTATACGTAAGCAATGTTTATGTTTTCCTTTTTTCTTGGCTATGGCGTGTTATTGAACGGGCAATTATGATTTAACAGGTCCTTCTCTTTCATCTGTTCGGTGGGTTCAACAGGGACAGGTGGTAGAGAATCAGATTGCTATCAGTTGTGACTATAATTGTGCACCAGATCTTGCACAATCAAGGGATTGAGTAATGCCAATGAGGATTCCGTGGTTGAGCCAAGGAAATACGAGTTTGCTTCATTGATTCATCAGTATTCTCTTGCAGGATTGCGCAGTTGAGGCAGGCAAGCAGTGGAAGAGATTTGGAGATCAGATCTGAGCTGTATTGTGTGTAACAGAGGCGGAGATACTTGTGAGAAGTATTATGCTGTGTAATGTTACATGACTCAATCATTAATATACAGATAGTTGGGGTTTTTAGCGAGATGCTTTCCCCGGGATACATACTGTGTTAATGTGTGAATGCTCTTGATGTTTTATTGTTATTGATGCTGCTATATTGATGATCAACGTAGAGGAGCTTATGTATTGTGTATGTTTACCGCAATAGTACATGATCAGGATAATCTCCATTGAATATGTGTTAAATTATTCAAAATTTCTACAGATGGATGCCCAACATCCTCAACATAAGATTGTGGATGAGAAGACTGAACCAAATGACAATGCTAGGATGGCGATGGTTCAGTGGCAGTGAGGACAAGAGGAGGCTCAATAAACTCTGAGCTAGTCCTCTGCAGATCAGAATTATCCCCCACAAGACCATTTCTAGCAGCTGGGTGGTCTTGTGCATATATCTCACGTAAGCTCCTTGTTCTCTGATTTATGACAGGGGAATATGATTCACTGCTAGAAGCTCGATCTGGGCTTGGATGTGGATCATCATTTGCATGCACTAGATTTGTATCAGAAGACTCTGTCTCTGCATCTGCATGCTCTGTATCTGCATTTGAGTGTACTAAGTCATCATCTCGGACATGAGGTAGATAAAAGATGTCTGCATGTGGTGATTGAGATGCATGCGAGAGACTTTCCTCAAATTTGACACTTCGCTCAATGACGAGCTTATCTGTAGAGGGAATCAGGAGTTGGTATCCCTTCACACCATCAGGTTATCCAACAAAGATGCACTCAATGCTCTGTGGATCAAGAGCTTTCCTCTTTTCAGAGGGGATCCTGGCCCATGCTCGAGAGTCTAAAACACAGAAGTGGGTGACCTCTGGTTTAGTGCTGCTCCAAGCCTCAAAGGGGGTCTGATCCTTGAAAGACCTATGGGGAGATCTGTTCTAGATGTAGTTAGCACAATTAAGTGCTTCAGCCCATAGCTTATGAGGCAGTGACTTAGCATGCAACATGCCGGAAGCCATCTCTTTGAGAGATCGGTTCTTTCTCTCGGAAACTCCATTCTGTTGCGGAGTGTATGGAACTGTGTACTGCAACTGTATGTTGGACTGCAGGCAAACGTTCCGAATTGTTGTGTTAACATATTCCCCCCCATTATCTGTATGAAGGACTTTGATCTTTCTCTCTGACTGTGTCTCAACTAGTGCTTTGAAATCTTCAAAGTGCACAAAAACTTCATATTTGGCCCTGAGAAGATACACCCAAGTATACCATGAGAAATCATCAATAAATGTAAGCACATACCTTGCTTTGTTGATGGAAGGATGAGGAAAAGGCCCCATGAGATCACTATGGATCAGATCTAGAGGAGAGGATGCTCTGTGAGTCTTGCCAGTGTCAAACTTTTCTCTAGGATGTTTGCCAAGCCTTCCACCATCTCATTCTTCCTTAGTTGCTGCATATACCTGTAATTTAAGTGACCAAACCTCTCATTCCAAAGCCTACTACTATCATCAGTGTGTGTAAGCAATAAGGAGGATTCAGATTCAATAAATTCAGAAAATGTATACAGTCTGGCTCCATTGTTTACCTCACCGGTTGCAATTTTGGAGCTGCTATGTAGGTCATATATGTTCACTACATCTGGAGTCAATTCTACTATCTTTTCGGTGCCGGAATGAGTGATCTGATAAACTGAAAGTAGGTCTACCAAAATTTTTGGAACATGAAGCACGTCTTCAAAGCTTCCGTGTAAAAGTTCCACTCTACCTTTTTCGATGACCTCAATAGGTGAGTCATCTCCCATGAGGATGGGAGGTCCTTTGCATGCATCCAAAGAGGAATAGACTTCCTTTGCAGTAGCCATATGATGTGATGCACCATAATCTATAATCCATGCATCAGGGGAAGAATTAATTGCAACTAAACCATGAAAATTGTTACCTTTCCTGTGTGGCAGATCCTTAGTTTTCTTCTTGGCGCACTGAGGGATGTGGTCCCCAAGGTTGTGCTTCTAAAGGATTTTTGCCATTTGGTCAATTTGTTTCTTCATGCAAGAGGATTCTAGATGGAATCCTCTTTGACAGTAGGTGCATCTATTTCCTTTCTTCCCTTTCTCATTTCTCGAGCTAGAGGAGTCATTGAAGGGCTTGGTGTACCCTTCCTTCTTTGGATGGGAATGCGCTTTTCCTTTGTCTTTTTGCTGCTGATTTTTCTGATTTGAATCAGATCTGTGATTTTTATTGTGGCTGCCATCATGCACAGTAAGTGCATGCGCTTTTGGAGGTTTTATTTTCCCCATGCCAATGAGTTTATCTTGCTCAAAAGTAAGGGACTCCATGAACTCTTTGAGAGAAGGCATAGTGTAGGATTTACCTGTTGCGAGCCTTACTGAATGAAATGTAGACCCAAAGATGGAGTATTCTGGTCCGAGCTTTTACATAATAGAGAGAAGTTGGTGACTCTCCTCCTTAGATTTGTCAATTCCACAACCCTTGAGTTGCAACAATAGATCATTATATTTGGTGAAGAAGTCTTGAATTCTGTCATAGTTCCGTGGATCTAATAGCAGCATCTCCACTTCGAGCAGATGTCCTTTTATCTCATCTTGTTTCTCGTATAGTTCTTCAACATTTTCCCAAATCTCATTGGGAGTATTGCAGGCAGATAGATGAAACTGCAACTCTGGAGAGATGCATATGCATATGGATCCATGGGCCTCATCCATACGGTTGAGGTATTTGGATTTTTCTATGGCTGAAGTGGGTTCTACTTCTGTAGCCATGGTAATCCTATACAACCCTTTATGACGAAGGTATCGAGCCATTTCGTCCTTCCATTAGTGATAGTTGTACGATGTTAGGATGGATGCTTTGGGAAACTCCATTTTTCTGTCGATTTTTGATCTCCACGCTATAAAACCTGCAAAATAAATTACTGGTGCACCTTTTATCTAGCAACCTGTGGGCTCTGAGACCATGTAAATGTGTTAGAAAACCTGCACAGATGAATTTAGCTAGTAAAAGTTGAACACACAGCTTTGTAGAGAAAAAAACACTAAAAGAAAATCGAAACAACAAAAAAATGATTCATTAGAAAATAGGTTACAATGCTCATGATATAGCATTACTGGGTGAAGATCCCAAGGTAATGCACTATAATGGTGATCAATGAGAAGACTCAACACCTACAACAAGTTCAAGAGAGAACTAGCCAGCTGCGGAGTGAAAGAGGGAGAAAATTAGGGAGTAAATCATGCAGAAGAACTAACAAGTTGCGGACTTAAAGAAAGAGCAAAACAAGGAGTAAATCATGCAAAAGGAATCTTGCATGTAGTCCCATGCTCTAACTAAGAGTTCGCATGTAGGTGTGTAGTACTTTCAACAATTCCCATTGTAATGCTGTTAAAAATGTCGTGCAAGCTTATATTCAAGCATGGGAATACATGGACTTTTCTGAAGCTTTAGAAAACAGTGTACAATCGGTAGGTCGGAAAGCTTACCCAAAACTTGATTATGTAGAAGACATTTGGAACAAGATACAGTGTTTAGAAAATCTCAACCACGATAAATTGGGTGAACTAAACGAACAAATGGAAGAGAAGATCAAGAAACCACTCAGATGAACTAGAGGGGCTTTTGCAGAGAGAGAACATAACACAGCGAAGGGAAGAAACTTGTGTTTGGATAATGTCCAGGAGAGCGAGCAGTGGCCGAAAATGATTGAACAAATTATCCATGGAGCGAATGCAATAGCTAATTTACAACGGCTATTGCCCAGAGTTCTCCTTCACTGTATGGAAAAAGAGTTAAACAGAGCCATAATCGAAAAGTGCAATAAATGTGCAGAGGAAGCTAGCGTGCACGATATATTTGATGTCGCTTTCTTGGCTACGAAGCCTAAGGGAGTGTTCGATGAGGTACACAGATTAGTTAACGTTATGCAATAATTTTTTTAATTTGTTGAATCCCCAGTTTATGTGACACACTGAATATATGGAAACGACGCACTAAATATTTGGCAATGACAGATATGGGTGCGGTGAATTCATGTTGGTAGGATTGTCGAATCAGCGATCTAGAAAAGCTCGAGGTTGCGAGATAGCGGTCAATCTAGGTGAAGCAAGTTGAACTAGCGGAGTATGATGATACTCAAATTTTCAGGTTTTTAAGTATGGTGTCATCTGATTTATATCGAGATATTTAAAGCTTGATTATGAGTTTTTTATAATAAATTTATTGTGTAAAATCAAATTCTGATAGGCGTTTATGTTGTACTTATATGTTTTTCAAACTAATTTAATTATAAATTTTTAATTGGAAGACAATAAACTTTTATTTTTTAATTAAGTTGATAAATTATATTGAGCAAATATTTTTTAATCAAAATTATCATATTGTATAGTTTTATTACGTCATTGTCATTGTCGTTAGGCAGTAATATCTACTCACTGCAATTGTTTTTTTTGGGCTAGATTTTGGTTTTAAGGCAAGCTATTTTGGGCTGATGTTACGGGCCACACTGCCAAGGCTCCATAACCCATGGGACATAGTGTGGGATAATTTTTTGATATGTTCGGTCTTCTCAGCCTTAGCAACTAGTATTTACAGTAATATTGACTCATTAATATACTAAACTATATATTAAATAATATACTTCGTTAAATCCAATAATAAGTATATACAACCTCCTTCGTTAATAAATTAATAGTACGGAAAATATTTGTTGTAAAGTAAATATTGGTTGAAGTTGGCTTTGCCCCCTTGTCAGCAGGTGGCTTGTTTCTTGTTGTCTCAATCAAATAATCTTACTCCATGGCAAGAGCTAATCAGCCTATAATATGGCATTAAATGACTGGTTAGTTGCTTGCTTTTATAACACATTCCATTATTTTTCATTTATCTCGTTATGCTCACAGGTATGTTATAAAGTTAAAGGGCAAGCAGCTAACCAGTCATTTAATGCCCTATGGCAGGCTGATTAGCTCTTGCCACTTTAAAATTGCTACCGAAAAATATAAATAAAGAAGTCATCAACAGCTCTAGGTTTGTTATATACACCATTTTACGTATTCATCTTAAAATTCCTTTTGAACATATCATATCATTTAACTAATTTAACTATGGCATGATTCTGATACATTATCTAAACAATAACCACCATCCTGACATGAAGACGAACAGAATAGGTTTCAAATTTGAGGGCCTGGCATAAAAAAATTCATATTACAAACGAGTTTTGTTTTCATTATACTCCATTTTAGACATTCGATAAATTAGTTATATTTTTGTAAACCAATTATTTGCACAATAAACTGTACGCCTGACTGGAGTGAATAAAAAAATAGAATAATTTATCTGTGGTTAAAAAAAGAAAGGATGAGAGGGAATGTACAAACACAAACCAGTGAAGGCAAGTGAAAGAGAGCTATAATCCAGGTTTCATAAAACCTTAACATAATGGCATCGATTTCTTTTTCATTGGACATGACTGACGTCAATTTCATGGACTTCATTTCGGAAACAATTTATTTTGTTGTTTTTATTTGCGGACATGATTGTAAATTTGAGGATTGTATTTTGTACATCTTGACGCTTAATTATGATCAACGTTTCACATTAGATGATGTCTCAATTTGTGATTATCGGGTTTTATAGGGTATCACATTACATAAAAGAAACTGAAATTTAAATGTGACCTGCCCTTCTATGGGTAGGGAAGCTCACCTTAAATGTTGTAATGGTGTTGTATAGTTATTCTTTACGCAAAAAAACCAAATTATTATGAGAAAGATAATTTTTATTTTTTTTAATTAGGGTAAGATGTAAACACTTTTGTGATAAATGTTGTTGTTACGCAATGTGCGAATATTATTTGGATATATCTCGGTTGTGTAATGAACATGGGTGTCATTTTCAATTATTAGTATTCTTGATAATATTTGCAATTGTTTGGATTGGATACAAACTTGCAAGAATGGTTTTACAAAGAATTTATTTTGTTTAAGAACAATCTCATAATCTCATAACCTATGTAAAGGAGATATTTTGTTTTTTTTGTTTTTTTTTCTCATGGTAATCAAGGTAGATTGGACATTTTTCCATTTATAATTTATCAATTTCAATTCTCTTTATATCACATGTCTGAAAAGGATCATGAAAAAAATTATGCCACCTAAAAATTATATTTGAAATTATTGTGAATCTATTATATTATATGATTATATATATATGAATTAAGAGCTTTGAAAGGGTATTATGATTATCTTATTATTATAGAGTATCTCATTAGATCCAAAAAAAAATATTTGTGATATGCCTGAAAATGGGCAAGGAAGCTCATATTTAATAATGTGATGATGTTGTATAATTACTTTTTGCACAAGAAAACAAATTAGCACGGTAATTTATTACTATTATTATGTTATTAGCATTGACATATAGTGATGGTGGTGGTAGAGTATTAGTTTCATATGTAAAATGAAATATTTTTACATTTGCAAAGTTAAACATTGGATTTCAATCTTTTTTAATGCTCACGTCCGTCCGTAGCCACCACTAGTGATCTAGTTTCCAAGGACCGACGTCATCGGTCCTCTAGTACATGAATTAATCCTTGATTTCTAAAAGATGTAGAATTAGACTAAAAAAACTTCAATAAAAGGATTATCGATTTGTGGATCGTTGAGACACGAGGGTTCTCGGCTCTTGCGTGGACAAGTCCAAATGAATACCTTAGTAGCACTAGGGTTGATAGTTGTCAATATGCTTTAGCCTTCTTGATCCAAAATGGATCCTAAAAACCTCTAATTCTTTCAATACTTAAACACTATTGCAAAGGATAATCCTTCAAGAATGGCGGAAAACATTATCGAACGGGAAAAACATGAAGAAATGGCGAAAACAAAGTCTATCGGAGGCTTAAGAAACATCGCGCAGGAGCCGTCGGATCTGGTCGATCAACGGTCCAGATCTAATTGGCATATCGCAATTGGAGGTGGCAAGAAGAGTTAATCAGAAGCGGCCTTATGGAAATCGTCATAGCGATCAAGCGTGATTAAACAAGGACCGTTGATCGAGCGCGCAAATCAACAGTACATATCTACTTGCGCAATATCGCATCGCTCATATGCATACACAGAAGGACTTAACCTGCAGTTTGAAGGATTGGTGATATGCAATTGCGATATATCGCATCGCAATATTGCATCACAACTTTGTAAGGGGTGATGCGAAGTAGGCTAGAAGTCAGGCGATAACGATGCGTCGATAGCCGATAAGGTCGATCGGTGCAATTGGCGATCAGAACTCAAAAGGGATATGCAACATGCGATATAGCCGGACCTAAAACGGTTTATGAATGTGATATGATATATTTTGAAGTCTTATATGGGGCACTTTGTCAGGTTTTCCAGTGTATTGGGGGTTTTTCATTATAAACCCAAATACAAAGGAACCCACGACTAGAGACTTGCGATAGCGATATAAAGGCGGACCCGATGGAGTTTAGGGTGGATTCAATAATATTTCAAGTCTGATAAAAGGCGTTTTGGCGATTTTTTCAGTGTTTCTGTGTATTTCTCTGTGTAAACAGAGAAACGACTACTTTGGGATTTTAAACACGCTAATGGTCCTTCCATTTAAAAACAGGTGGCCACCATACTTGAAGACGTTACACCATGATTGATTAATGCTCAGAAGGGATTTGAGTGGATAGAAGCCGGGAGCCAGAGAGCCTGAAAGGGAAAATGAACAGACAAGTGTCGATAGGCTTAAAAGCCACTCAATGTCAGAGACAAAGGTAGGCAATGTTGAGACAGAGAGAAAACAGAGACAAAGAGCAAGAGGGAGAGTTTGTGTACTCAGAAAGACTTGAAGGATTCAAGCAAAACCCTATTGTTTCTTCCTGTTGTGTTGAGACTCAATTTGAACTCACATTTGTGAAAACTCTACTCTTGAAGACATAATAGAGAGGTCACCACTGAAAGCTGGACTAGGAGATGTAGCCCAAGAGTTTTAGGTGAACTCCTTGATTTATTTGTTGTGTTATGTGTGTGTGTCGGTTATGTTTCTCTAGCTTCTCATTGTCTATATTATTCACAATCTTTTCGATCCATTGCACTAAGAAATATAGGAAAATCCTACGCATGAGTCTGTAATACCTTAATATTAATCTAAGAACTCATTTTCAAATCAAGTGGTACCAGAGCTTTTGGTTTTGGTTTTTTTAAGGTTAGACAAGCTTGTACTAGATTTTTGAATGCTAACTAGGTCAAAGCTCAAACTAGGAGAAGGAGAACTTGTTGAGGCTAATCCAGAGATTGGAAGAGTCTATCCTAGGAGGAGAATGGTAGAAGAAACTTCATTGGAATCAAAATCTTAGTTCATGGACAGTTTTATGGCCATGTGAGCCATGGTGGAAGAGATGTATCGGGAATTTAAGAAGGGTCAAGGTGAAAGCACTTCAACACCCAAACAAGACAAAGGAGCAGAGAAACCTGCTATAGTTGCCCCTCCAGAGGGCAAAGGGAAAGGGGAAATGCCTCCTCCATCATCTCCTCCACCATCTCCTTCATCATCCTCATATCATAGCCCTAATAAGAAAAAGAAGAAAACTTCTTTGATTAAATTATATGTAAAGTTTGATTTGCCAATTTATGATGGAGAACTAAATGCAGAAAAGCTAGATAACTGGATTAGACAGATTGATGTATATTGTAGGGGTGCAGAACATTGATTTAGAAAGGAGATAGATTCAGCCGGCTAGCCTTTGCCTTGGAGGAACTGCCCTAGTGTGGTGGGAAGGTAAGACACAAGTTGATCTGAAAAGATATGGTAAAATCCTTTCTACCTGGAATGAATTTGTTTCTGCCATCAAAAAAAATTTCTATCCTCTAGCTTATATGCACCAAGCAATGATGAGTTGGCAAAATCTTCGCCAATTAAAGGGCCAAAGCATACAAAGTTATACCCAGGAATTAGAAAAAGAGATTTAACTCTAGGCATATCTCTAGACTCACCTAAAACTTTGTTGAAGTATATAGGTGGTCTGCATAGCTATTTGAAGCACACCATTCTCATGTTGAATCCCACTAGCCTAGATGATGTATCAGTTCAGGCTACACATATAGAAGCTAGAGGCAAGAATGTGAACCCAGAGGTTGGGGGATCATCAAAACCCTCTTCAAACAAGAAAAAGGAAAAGAAGAAGCTGAAATGGAAGGAGAGGAAGAAAAACACTGTACATAAGGACAAACCTTCATGCACTCATTGCAAGAAGGATGGACACGATGATGCACACTACTGGTCTTTGCATCCAGAGCTGAAACATAAGTTCAGTGGTAAGAAGAAGAAGACTATTGCTGCTATTCAGAAAGACTTGGGGTCAGACTCAGGTGATGAAACAAGAGTCACGGCCACAGGTATAAAATATAAAAATTCTAAAGCATCTACAAGTAATTCTGCACAATCTATTGATAATGAAGATAATGAGAGGAAAAGACATGAGCTTTTTCATATCAGAGTTATTTCCAAGAACCAAAAGATTGATACTTTATTTGATAGTGGATCACAAGTAAACTTGATTTCTGAAACAATTGTAAAGAAGTTGGGATTACTAACAACACCTCACAAGAAGCCATTTCCATTAGGTTGGGTATGTGATAAAGCCAAGCTACAAGTGACAAGACAATGTAAACTTAGGTTTTCTATTGGGTCAACATTTGTAGATGAGGTTGAGTTAGATATAGTTCCCTTGGATATATGTGGTATTGTTTTAGGAAGTCCTTACTTCTATGATAGAAAAGCCATTTTCTATAGAGCTGAAAATAAGTATCAACTCACTAAAGATGGAATAAAATATATTGTAAGAGCTCATAAACTCAAAAATAACTATTTTCTCATAAACTCAGGGTAGATGAAAAGAATTTTAAATTCATGCAAGCAATTTTTACTAATGGTTGTAAAGGAAAAGGACCCTGATAAAATTAATGTATTTGAAGGCTGTGATACTAAACAGAAAGCTGATTTAATTAAAGTTGTTTCAGAATATGATATCCTATTTCAAGAACCTAAAGGTCTGCCACCCAAAAGGGAAATAGTACATGATATTCATTTGCATCAAGATGCTCCATTACCTAACATCATAATGTACATGTTATCTGCTTTAGAGAATGCAGAGATCAAGAAGCAGGTACAGGAGTTGCTCGATAAAGGGTTCATAAGACCAAGCACATCACCATGTGGATCTCCAATCGTACTGGTGAGAAAGAAAGATGGTTCGTTGAGGATATTCATTGATTATAGAGCATTGAATAAAATAACGATCAAGAATCGTTATCCTCTTCCTTGCATTAATGATCTATTAGATCAGTTGAAAGAAGTAGTTTACTTTTCCAAGGTAGACTTGTGTAGTGGCTATCATCAGGTCAGAGTTACAGAACAAGATGCATGGAAGACTGCTTTCAAGACAAAGCAAGGGCTGTATGAATGGCTGGTTATGCCTTTTGGCTTAACTAATGCTCCTACCACTTTCATGAGAGTTATGAATGATGTACTTAGACCTTTTATTGATGATTTTGTAAAAGTATATTTAGATGACATTCTTGTTTTCAATAAAACATGGGAAGACCATTTGAAGCATGTAAATCAGACTTTGGATGTTTTGAAAAGAGAAAATCTCTATGTGAAGTTATCAAAATGTAAATTTGGCAAAACATCTTTAAATTATTTGGGTCATATTGTAGGGGGTGGTGAATTGAAGATAGATCCCTCTAAGGTTAAAGTCATTGTGAACTAGCCTAAACCCAAATCTGCTACAGAAGTTAGGAGTTTCCTAGGAGCAGCACAATATTGGAGAAAGTTTATTGCTAAATTTTCTTTGATTACAGTTCCATTACATGCTTTAACAGGATTGAACAAGGTGTTTCAGTGGGGAGGCAAACAGCAGAAAGTCTTCGACACCTTAAAATAAAAAATTAGTATAGCACCAGTACTAGCACTGCTAGATCTTCAACGACCATTTGAGATTGAAATAGATGCCAGTGACTATGCCATGGGAGCAGTGTTGATGCAACACGGTAAACCCATATGTTATCATTCAGAGGCATTTACTTCTGCAATAGTTAATTATCCCACATATGATAAAGAATTGTATGCATTAGTACAAAGTGTGAAAAAGTGGAAACATTACCTAATGGGTAAGGAAACACTCATACATACAGATCATCAAACACTTCAATATTTGCACTCACAAACTAAATTGCAGCAATCAAGACATTATAGGTGGATGGGTTTTCTACATCAATTTCATCTTGTCATCAGATATAAGAAGGGCATACACAATA
Source organism: Pinus taeda (assembly GCA_000404065.3). Classification (NCBI taxonomy): domain Eukaryota; kingdom Viridiplantae; phylum Streptophyta; class Pinopsida; order Pinales; family Pinaceae; genus Pinus; species Pinus taeda. The sequence goes on along the minus strand of APFE030683562.1, from coordinate 35 downwards.
AGGTTGCAGATATGTTATCAAGACCAATCATAAAT
>APFE030683558.1:7546-40497 GCA_000404065.3 Pinus taeda | reverse complement strand
CAATAATAACAATAGTGGGCTTCTATGGGGCACAATAATAACAATATGGGGATTACATGGGCACAACAATATAATAAGGGGGTTGTACTAATAACAATAAGGGGTTACACTAGTAGTACTGGGACCTAAGAATATCATGTTGTCAAAGTTGAAGGTTTGATAGCATATATTTGAAGGATTTTCTTTGCTAACTCCCTAGTCAAATTGAAAATGAAACTTTTAAGGCTAAATATTCTACACCAAGGACTTTCCAATGGTATATAGAAATTTTTCTAACTCCCATAGACTTAGGAGAAAATTGGTTTTGAAGTGGACAAGACAAAATGGATGATAAAAAGGAAAGTTGTGTTATTGGATCAGGATTCCTAGGTAGATTGATAATAGGAGGGGTCCAAGTTATGTTTGAAATTTAATGCTGAGGTACCTCTATTGGTGGAAACCATCATGGATTACCTTCTAGCTATGTGGAAGCATGTGGTTGGTTGCAGGCCCATCCTTTCTTTGTACAAAAACCAAGAAGCCCCTCCACCTCCCCTCCTACGATATCAACAGTTTCTCAAACGAATGGCACATGGTTCTCTCATCAGATCGACACCCAAAAAACACAAAACAAAACCTTAGGAGGGAGCCCGAACGACTGATGGATAGTAAAATGATAAAATATTGATTACAATTCCTAATCATAAGGAGCTTGGTGGTTAACACCTGTGAACTAAGAGTTAATTGGCCACTAGATCATGGAAGCAAAACTCAAGAGGGCAATACAACTAAAATACCCTAAGACCTGAGATTCGAGGCCTGACGCATGTGGCAACACAGGTGGTGAAAATGATATAGATTCCAAGTTGCAATGTAGCCAATGTGATAGTTTGAGGCAATGACACATGGTATCCACTTTTGGCCTTTTTGGGTTTCCAAGTTGACATTTTTTTTGTGACACGTGTAAGGTGACAAGGCAGGGCACATGGAAAAAATACAAGTGGAAAGTTTTGATTAATTCTCAAAGTTGATGTGGCACCTCCTGAAGCCTTGGGATTCATGCTAAGGATCTATTTGGTGGAGTCCTTCCCTTGTATTTCAATTTCCAAAAGAAGGATCTTACCATCATTCGAGGTTATGTTGAGTAATCAATGTGTATTGTGCTTTGTGTGAATAGGCTACATGCATCTTAGTATTATTCCCATCCATATTCAAGTGGACCAAAAAGAGGAGGTCATAATTCCAATGTTTCAATGTTCCATGTGGAGAAAATATGTTTAGTTATTTGGGTATCCACATGTAGGAAATGCTTGTTGCTAACAATAATAATCAGAACCAGATTCATTGTAAAGTCAGATTGGTAAACATTTTTTGGCCATGGTTCCATGTAGAAAGGATTGAAATATATTTGGACTTCATTTCTAGAGGTAGAGACCAAGGTAGTTTACCAAATTGATCCAATTGATCCAGCAGCTTAAGTTGGTCCAACAACTCCATGGGCCTCAAGTAAGTGTCTTCTTAATCAAGGTCACACCATTTTATTTCGTCTAACTCAAGATAAGCCCCTGAGGAGCCAAGGATTCATTATTTTAAGTCTTATCCAAGTCCTCCAAACCAGATTTTCAATTGAGAAAATAGAATGAATAATCCAAGTTCTTTGGATTGTCTTCCATGGAGAGTCAACCTTGCCAAGCTTTGGTTGAAAAAATTTAGTATAAATAATTTTAGCCAAAGAATATTGCAATGCAACAGAGATGTGACTATGCACAAAGTCTAAGTTTTTTGGGGGAATGATCATTGGTACAATTTTGTTGTTTGTATTGTGTGAAGAGTGAGGAGGAACAAAGAAGTCAAACAAAGGTTTGTGTGATCAAGAGTAGAATAATTATGATAATAAAGTCTATGGAATATGTGTGACCAAGGAAGATTTTGGGGATGAGGTCTGAATTTATAGACCAATATTGTATGCATATTTGAAAGATACATAAGAGGGAGTAATGTGCATAACATATGAACATTGTACAAGAACTATGATAAAACATAGTTGAATATTTAAAGAAGGAGCCTAATAAGTAACCCAAGTTGGTGCCTTCATTTGTCACAAGATTGGTGTCTCCTTTTGGTTGGTGCCAGTAAATCAATGTAACAGAATCATTCAACAATAAATGAAGTTTCATGTATATACACACACACACACACACGGTGTATCCTTATGTTGATGATGTGACTGATCATATCTATGCATTGTAGTGTTTTGATTAGTTAATATTTACCATTATACTAATTCACCATCCCACCCCACAAATCTTAGTATAAGCATATTTCCAACATATGTAGCATCCTATGGAGCTTGCCAAAGAACCAAGGGAGAGATAGTAAAATTACTAGGGGTATTGAAACCTCTAGCAATCCCAACACAAATTTGGAAAAAAAATCTTGGTTTCATTATGGGACTTCCAAAAGTGGGTAATAGAATACTGATTATGGTGGTGGTAGATTGTATTTAAAATGTTTCTCATATTCATGTTGGAGTCAAGGCATCATATCACACCAGAGTTATGTCACTCGGTTTGGTTCAGAATTGTAATGAGAGATTTGTTAACAAGATTCTCAAAGTAAAATTCAAAGTCAATGATTGGTTTACTACCTTTGGTTCTTGAATCTTTTCAATGATACATGGTGATATTATGGTATGAATCATTGCCATATATTTACAACCATGGATGAACAAACTTCCTTCCACTACCCTAACTAGACTTGAAATAATCCTAAGATAAACTACAAGTCTAAGTTCTTTAGAGAAACTACAAATATTTTCTCACACAAAACAGTCCTAAGGCCACCCTAATAGAGTCAAAAAATTTCTTCTTTTTAAGGCTTAAATAGTCCTAAAACACTCTTGAAACCTTGTCTAAGATGTAATGGAGATGCTCTAGACTTTGCTAACACAAAGATATATCTTTTAGGCCTAAAAACATGTTTTTAGGTTTGTTGTAGGTAGATCTACATTATTGAAGATAGTATGTTGATTTAAGAGTAAAGGATGAAGCCTAAAATGACTTAATATTTTAATAGAAATCCCAAGCATTCAAAGAATTACAATACGAAATTCTTAGTTTTTCATTATAGTTTTGTGTGCCCTAGGGGGGCGAGAGAGATCTCAGGGGAAAACAAAGGTTGTATCATCAATCCAAAGGATCCCAACGAACCACAAAAATGTAAAATAAAGACAAAAACCCTTACCTTTTGTTGCCTCTTTCCTCAGGAATCCGTACTTCTCTTCCTCAAAAAATTTCGCTAATCTACCTCAAGAAGGTCGATCAATTTCAGAGGTCCAGCATAAAAATATTCATTGAGATGTTATGTTTTGGAGGTTAGGAGGAGTCTCTTTTTATAGTTTATGGTGAATCTTGTTAGGGGCTTGTAGGAGATATACGTTACGGTCACACTTTTCTTTTTATCTTTATTAATATTATTTTATTATTTTAAATAATTGTCTTTATTCCTAAGCAAGCCATATAGGTTTTGCGTCTATTTTAATAGTGTTTCGTAAGAGATTCATAGGATATAAATTGGAGAGGCTTTTAGTCTTAATTAAATTCTTAATGAGCATTATTTAAACTTTATTGAATGGTTTCTTAAGCCCTAAGGAAGAGTTTACTAATTATAGATTAGGCTTTCGATGGTACTTAGGAGTCATATGGGTGCCTAGTGTCTTGATGCCTTTGCTTAAGACATTATTGTGACAATAAACCCTCTAGTGATTAATTTGAATGTCGACAACCAATGGATGTGTTCCAAGTCACCATCTCTTCGGGTTTTAGCCCAGAAACTGGGGTCACCGACTTCAAAAGTGAATATCTCTCAAATTAGGAGGCCTCTTAGGGCGTAACACATATCAATAGAAACATTGTTTCAAGGAGAATATAATGACCTATATATTCAACACAAAATAAATGGTTTGACCCTTCAAAAACCCTCGAAAAATTTAGGATGCATCCTTAGTCTAGGGAACCCAAACCACAGGACTTGGGCTTTCAACCATCCAACAGTATACCTACCTTCTTGATGTAATCTGACAATTACTAAGAAGCGTTCATTAATCATTTGACATTAATAATTGGTTCTTTTGGTCAAAGTAAAACGCAGTCAACTCCATGGGTTGACATCAAGGACAACTCCATCCAACAATATCCCCCTTCTTCATTCATGGCAACACATGTACTCCTCCTGCAAGTACAACTCCCCCTACTTTCATGCTTCACCTCCTTCACGAGACTTCAATCTACTTCTTAGGTTTTTATCTTACCCTTTGACATTAATAAAAAAGGGTTACTCCCCCTGAGAATTTGCTTGCTTCATGTAGATATTTTAACTTTTTGTGCTCCCCCTAATTAGAAGCCTCTTATAATAGTCTATCAATGAATATCCTTGTGGACCTGTGTCCTATATATGCTTCATTGGAAGATAAAACTTCATGTGTGAACCTGTAATCCTTCAACTATTGTGCTCCCCCTAAAACTGTTATGAAACTTCCATCTGGTTCAAACTATCTATCTGTCAATCGTAGACTTGTGCCATATACTACTGCATAGACTCCCCCTTTACAAGCTTCAAGGGGTCAATAAGCCAGATCATTCAAAATAGTGAGTCACCTAATGGGTCATCTTGACTTGAGTCATTATCTGAAGCAACTACCAATTCCTCGTGACCTTTTTCTTTTACAAATCCTAAAAGCATAAATATTGAAACCTTCTTATCTGCTTGGTCTTCTTGTACCTATATCCTTTTCCAGACCTTCTTGTTCCTGCAATCTCGAGCCATGTGCCCATAGTTATGACACTTGAAGCATTCAATGTTGTCCATGGGTGATTCCATCTGATATCTGCAATCCCCAACGTTATGGCCATAGTTATGGCATTTCAAACATTCAATGTTTGGCCCATTTAAAATGTATTCTCTTCTAAAAAATTCATAACCAATGAGTACCCTAACACTTTGTTTACCAGTTGTTGTTGGAAAGGACACTTCACTACCCTGTTAGTTTATCAGCCACAACTGAATGGATGCCACAATGCCCTGTGCAAGCCACAACTTTCCCTAGCACCACCCTGCCACCCTGAAGTGTTATCAAGCCATAACCTAAAGGTGACTTATGTTGTGCAGGTAATCCTTTATGCAGACACAAACAATCCCTCTAGTCCTATGGGAGGCTCTAGCAACAAACTAGACAAATATGTGCAAACTTTCCTAGTTTATACCAGAAAACACAAACGAGGATAGATGACCTACCTCACTCTAATGCTAATGCCCGTTGGTGTTTCTCTTGATATTCTCGCTTCCAAGATCAATACTCTCTATGTCGTTGTGGATGAATACCTACAAGTAAGATCAAATAAAGATGAAAAAACATACATATCATAATTCATTCTAACATAAACTATGTGACAGATCAAGGAGTATCACACTAAATGATTAATGATTTACACATTTATGGAAAGAAAACACATCATGTATTATTAACAGATGGTAAATGGAAGAATTACAACCACTTAATCCTTGATGTTGGAAGCCTCCTTTAGGTGAGTTTCCAAGTCCTAGCCTTAACCCTCAAGCACTCCTTTCTCCTTAGCAAAATGGGAATCATTTGGGCATAGTTTAGCACTAGGAAGGAAACCAATCAATAGCCAACTAGTTATGGATAGTAGGGATATTATTTAAAGGGAGGGAGAGGGAGTTAAGGATCCATAAAAGGATGGATAGGTTCCACATCTTAAGGGAAAGATCCATGAAATTAGGATCAAGGACCAAGAATGGGAGGTCTCGCTCTTATCCTTATTCACCTGTAACCAACTTGTCGTTCTCGATATTTCTAGTAAGAGAATCTTCTCCTCCACTTTATGAAAAAATACCTAAAGAGGTTTAGCGTGGGTTTTCCTTATAAAATCCATGATGGTAGTGCTCGATCAATATAGTGCAAAAAGTTACTAGCACGGGTTACTAGTGATGCAAAAAGCATTGATCCTGAAAACAAGGTTTTCGACAAGTTTCTACATAAACATTTCAGGGAAAGTTTTTATTCTGTTCTTCAGGGATGCTTTTGAACATGTTTCATGGTGAATCCACTAAAAACTTTCATCATTTTGACATTCCAGACACGAGACAGGGAGTGCGACAAAATATTGTGTAACAAATGCCCCTAAAGCATGAAGGCAGAATGAGAAGTGATGGTTGAAATGCTTTTGAAGTCAAGGCAAGGACTCGAAGAAACACCATCAGGAGACCTGAAAATAAAACATGATACCAAATATTTGACATCTCTTATGCAAGTATGCCTACAAATACATCTATGAGTAGGAATCTAAGAATACATGAATCCATGGCATGGACACACCATCTGAATAGAAAGGATCATGTGTATGGATCCACGACATGGACACAACCATCCAAATAGAAAGGATCATGTGCATGGATCCACGACATGGATGCAATCATCTAAATATAAGGGATCATGTGTACAATCATGAATATCTAATAACTCCACGTAGCCTAAATTCATCAGACGAAACCTAAGGTCTTCATCTCTATCTCAATCCAACCAAAGTATGAATCCCACCATGTGAATAGACTTGTCAGAGTCGAACATGGTAGAAACCACCTGATTACCGGTCAATGATGTGAATTGTTAACAAGCACGAGAGAAGCCACCAATGATGACGATGGCTCTCAAGGTACAATAGCACAATCCATGAGTGTGAACAATGAAGCTAAAGTTGAACACTTGTAAAATCATTTCATTGAAGGCTAGTGAAGTGAACCTACCATCGAATGCGAAGAACCTACCATAGAGGCATGCAAGATCCAAGATTCTAAAAGGCAGTTTCTAGATCATCTTCCTGGATAATGAGTTGGAGTCAACAGGAAGTGATCCATCAAAGGAGGGCCATAATGTTCCCCACATCATTGACATGAAACAATTGATTTTGTAGAGTTGATAATAGTGATTCAAGTTTGTTGCAAAAATGTCAAACAGGGTATAAGTTGTTTGAACTACATATGGGACTTCTCTTGAACATATCGGCGACACGACTCTAGAATTTGGAAACATTTGACTCAACATAGGATCAGAGGTCATGATGACAATAGGATATAATCAGATGAGAGGCAAATGGATTCCAAAAACTCAAGAAAGAAAGTGATGAAGTGAGTATAACCAAAACTCGACACAAGCTACAGGTGAGTGTCATGTTCAAGAGTACATAATACATGATATGTTTACTTCCATTTTTCCCCACTATTTTTCCTCATTATTTGTATTCTCAATCTTGAAGAGTATACCATATTCTTGTCGTATAAGTTCATCCTTTTAATGAATCCATCCTATTATTTTTAGCGAGCCCTAGGAAGGATTAGCCCGGTCTCGTCATGGTGACAAGTCCTTCGTCATTTTAATTTTACGAGTCTGACAAACGGGTACCTCGGCATCTTTTAGGTGTTTAGAAAGTTTGAAAAAGAGGCAAAAAGAAAACTATATATGTCCCTTTTCTTAAATAGTCTCTCGAATCTAAAAAGGTGAAAAAAATACTTGAGAGAACCTCTTATCCATGTTTGACTAAGGTATTCCTTTTTCGTAGCTAGTCTATCACAGTCCAGAAAAGGGTTAAACTTATATTGATTAGTAGTATTTTCAATTACTTTTATGAGTTTGAAAAGACAAGTGATCGACAATCTTTTCATATTTTGAGAGCCTAAAAACAACTAAAAGAGGATTCCTCCTGGAGGAACAAGTGGTATAAAAGGATAGCAACTAGTTCTGGTCATGATGACAATGCTCAAAACATGTAAAGGTTAAGAGGTTGGCTAATATAACCACTCATCGCAGATGTTCCCCAGGCAAGGGTAAAAAAACAAAGTGAAAGTGTATGATCATCCAAAGAGATGGTGACGATGGAATGAAAAAACCCAAGCTCATCTAGCAAAAACAAGCTGATAAAAATTGCAATCAAGATGGGTAGAGTAGAAATGGTTTCATTTTTACATAAGCTTGAAACATGGGAAACTATGCTTGAGGGTACTTGAAGATGGTTTCATTTTTTCACAAGCTTGAAACATGAGAAAAAGCTAGGCTTGGATTTGGTTTCACTTTTACAAAATCTTGAAATGAAGAAAAACTATGTTTGAGATGACTTTGCATGCCCCCAAAATAATGACACAATTCGAGGTACATGCCCCCCAAGATTCATTTGATTCACCTAAGTAGACTATTGGTTACTAACAGGTGGATGGAATGAAGGTTAATTTGTGAGATCAATTGAAATACTCGACCAGGAATTTATGAGATCTAATCAAATATTTGAATTGGAAGGGGATTTGTTTCATTTTTTAACGAGCTTGACATAGGAAAAGAACCATGCTCATGACACCTTGCTTCATTTTTTAATGAGATTGACTCAAGTCAAGGAACTCTCCTCTGAGAACCTTGATTCATTTTTTAAGGAGCTTGACACAAGAAAAGGAACTTTGCTCCAAGAACCTTGATTCATTTTTTAAGGAGCTTGACACAAGAAAAAGAATTGTGCTCCAGGAACCTTAATTCAATTTTCAAGGAGTTTAACAAAAGAAAAGGAATTCTGCTCTAAGAACCTTGATTCATTTTTTAAGGAGCTTGATACAAGAAAAGGAACTATGCTCCAGGAACCTTGATTCATTTTTTAAGGAGCTTGACACAAGAAAAGGAACTCTGCTCCAAGAACCTTGATTCATTTTTTAAGGAGCTTGACATAAGAAAAGGAACTTTGCTCCAAGAACCTCAATCATGGCACATAAGAGGCCATGGCTTCCAAGAGGTTCTCATCAGATGGGAGAAAAATGCTTTAGAAGGGATACATGTCAATGGATCTAATGGAAAAATTAGGATCCAATGCCCTCAGTACATGATGCACTATATCACTAACTAGATCATCAGTAGACATGGACATGGAACAAGTTGCCACATAATTAACATGTGGCAAGAATGATACTGTTGGGTTGTGTTATATTCTTTCCACGACTAGCCCACGTAGTTAACCGGGGGGTTAGAAGGGGGACAGAGCCCCCCCTTCGTTGTGCCGATTACGTGGAGGGGGGTCACAGGGATTTTGAGGGGTGTAGGTAACCCCTCTCTATGGAGTCCGGGGTAGTGCCCTAGAAAATTTTGGTTCTGGACGCTATGTTAGGTTGGGCGGACCCACCTATGGTTTTGTGCATGATTTTTGCACATGGTTTTGGATGCAATGGTTTTCGGTCCATGGTTTTGGACACGATTGTTTTCGGTCCATGGTATTGGATGCTTTGGCATGTATAAATATGTATTATAACATTGAAAGGAACATAATGAAACATCAAGTTGGTAGTCCCGGTTTTGGATCCAAGGGAAAATCTCTGTGTATATGTGTTTTATGTGTTATGCTCTCGCATTGTTTATTTTCTGTGTTTTAGAATTCATATGCAAGTAATTTATGTACGAGGTTAAAACCTACAGATACCACTTACATATAAGGACCATTTAGGGAAGATGATTGATTGGGAGCCAAATTAGGACCAACAAATGAAAGTTAATCAATGGCCACAATTATTCCTTCATGAAGAAAACATATGACACGAGAGAGGAAAGAGATAAGAGCTCCCATGATATAAACATATTCACGGCCAAGGATTAAATTAAAATATAAAGGGTCTTGGAAAACCATCACATCAATATAGATGATTTTTTCTCCCAAAGTAATAGACAACTTAGGAAGGATCCTTAATGATTGACTAGATCCTCTATTAAAATCCAACATATTATGGGTAATGGGCACAAGCTACAAAGAACCTAAAGCTTTCCAAGTAGATGAGGATAGAAAACTAATAGATGTGCCTTCATCTATGATTGTGCCAGGTACAGGTATATTATAAGCATGTATTGTGATTTGGAAGGGCGTGTAAGAAGGAAGACAATATCCTGTGAGTCGACTCCAATAAAAATAAGTGACCATATCACTTGGAGGGGGTGTCATGGGAATGGAAGAATTTCCCCCTTGCACTATGGGAATGGGAGGATCGCCCCCCTGTACCATGGGAATGGGAGGATCGCCCCCCTAATTCATCAGAATCTAAAGAAACAAGAAGAACTTGAGCGGTATGAAGTTCACTCTCTATGGGTAAGGTACGATCAACTAAAGGTGGAATCGAGTCAACCATTTTATCAACCAATGTTTGGTTAGGAATGAGCTCATGGGATTCACATTTAAAGAGAGTGGGATTGATTAAAGAAGAATTATAATCAATAAATTGATCAACTAATGGAGGATCAGGGGAAATCTTTCGATAACCATTCAAAAGACGAGGCTAAGAAGATGTAAGGTTGTCCAATAATTTGGAGGCTCAATCCATACAAGGAAAAAGGTGAATAGGATGATTCCCTTCACATAAATTATAGGGAATTTTCATTTTACCTATTTTCCTATGAACCTTACTACTACTAGTTGAGGGTTTTTCACCAACATGATATCTAGAGGTTGATGATGAAGGTCGATGTGAGCCTGTAGACCACACTTCCAATACCTTGGCAATGCTAGGAGAATCTCCAAGAAGGTGGTCACCCTAACAAAGCATGCAACGGAATTTAAATTTTCAGAGCTGATTTGAAGGTTTCTCCACATTAGTTGCATTTGTAGCAATGGCTGCTTGGTTGCCCCCTTGCTTATTATTATTCTTCTTAATCTTCCTTTTCTTCTTCTTCTTATCCACCTGGTTACTAGCTTGTAGAAGTTCACTAGATGAAGAGGAAGAAAACCGAACATGCAAACAAGACAAAGATTCAACTCTAGGATCAACTGGAGGTTAATATTGTTCAGGTGGAGGAGAACCCAATTGAGAAGAAGTTTGTACATTTGGAACCATAGGGGCCAAAAATAAACAAACTCGCAAACTAATGGTAAATATGGGAAGGGACAACGTTGCCATATAAGGAGCACCAACATTTCCAAAAGAAGGAAAAGGACCAGGATTCCCATCAGAGGAGTTTCCTTGACTGGTAGACTCGGGAATTTTTTCTATTAGTGTCAACCTAAGATCCACTAAGGATTTATTCCATGGGGAGGATGTTGTTCCACATTCAATTAATTGATTTTAGAGATCGACAAAAAATAAATCAAAAGGGGGTAACTAGGCATGAAGGTTTAGTAAGCAACCATGAAATGCAATATACACCTTGGCGAACAAAGGACTTAATATACGGAAGCTAATCTCCCTGAATTTTTTGTTCGGTGTATCATGGTATACAAGGCGAAAGACATGGTTACCTATGGATAGATAGCAACCTATGGGGGACTCCCAAAATATATGCGACAGTACGTGGGAGTGTTGTCCATAGTAGTGTTGTCTAATTCATAACCTTTCGATGAGAGCGTTCCCATATAATTACCATGGGTGGAGTGCCTCTGATATACCCGAAAGAATTGGAGAACGGTCCTATACAACTCCGTACGTGGAATGGGATTTCACCCCCAGGATGAAAAGCTGGAAAAAAACAACAATTCCTACATTTATTGACGTTGGAACACATCTCTAGCCTAGACATCTAAATGTTTTCGTTAATGTTCCATGTGATCCTTAGGTTAATTGAGATAAATTTTAGATTTGATCTTGAATTATGTTTCAGTTTCAAGGCTCAAAAATCAATCTCACCTAAAAACACCTATGATGCAACTAATATGAAAAATTGATTCTTTTCATTTCAAAGAAATCTATCTAGCATAGGGAAGAACATCAAGCATTGGTAGAACAACCAAGTATGCAGCAAACAAAGCTTCCTAACTAGATCTTTCACTTTTACTATTTCAATGCACCCACCCAAAGTAAAACAGATTTCAATTCACTAAAATTCACCTTCATGATTTTTTTCACTTTTTGCTTTTCAATGAATGAGAATGCACTTTTCATCTTTCAACACTAAGCAATGTAATCTATGCTCAATGATAATCCCAAAAACAAATTTTCAATGTAATTCTGAAAAGTAAAATTTGAGATGAAAGCTAAGCAAATGCAAATGCCATTTCTTTTATGGTTTTCAAAATAACTAATAATGCTTTATGTAGGTCTTAACCACGTATAGAAATTAACTGCATATGAATTATAAGAACAGAAAATAAACAATGTGAGAGCATAACAAATATACACATATCTTTTCCCCTAAATCCTAAAACCAGGACTACCAGCTTGATTTTTCATTATTTTCCTTTCAATGTTATACATGCCAAAGCATCCAGTACCATGTACTGAAAATCATCGCACCCAAAACCATGTGCAAAAACCATGCACAAAACCATAGGTAGGTCTGCCTACCTAATAGAGGGTCCAAAAAAAAAATTCCACGAGGTGTTTCCCCGAACCCCATAGAGGGGGACTACCCGCCCCCCCTGCTGCGCAATCGAAGCAATGAAGGGGGGCCTTCGCCCCCCCTCTAACCCCCCAGTTGACTAGGGGGGCTAGTCATGGAAAGAATATAACACAACCCAACATTTTCCCACTTGTTGTTATCTTTCCACAAGGGGCCACAAGAGAGCTTAGTCATTTATCCAACCCTACAACACCCATTGTTTCTCTACACCAAGAGAACTTCTTAGAGCTCATAAATTTTGTCAATGCATCTACAGTATTCTTTAAAGTATCCACCTTTACCAGCAACACCTTTTTGTCTTCTATCCTATCCCTCACAAAGTGATACTGAACATCAATGTGCTTTGTCTTTTAATGATAAGCAGGGTTCTTCCCCAAGAAAATTTCACTTTGGTTGTCACAGTCTATTCTTATAGATCCCTGTACTAGCCCCATACTTAAACACAATCTCTGCAACCAAACTTCTTCCTTGCTTTCTTGAGTAGTTGTCATGTATTCTGCCTCTATAGTTGATAGTGCCACTACAAATTGTTTCTTACTAATCCAACTGACTGCACCTCCAAATAGGTTAAACACGTACCCACTTGTAGATCTTCTCTAATCAAGATCTCCAGCCCAGTCTGCATCAACAAATCCACAAATATCCAAAACTCTATCCAATCTTGGTCTTCCTTGGTAGCACAAACCATAATCACTAGTGCCACACAAATACCTGAAAACCTGCTTCACTGTTGTCCAATGCTCCTTCCCTGGTTTTGACATATACCGGCTCAATACTCCTACTGCATGTGCAATGTCTGGTCTGGTACATACCATCGCATACATCAAGCTACCGATTGCACTTGCATATGGAACACGGGACATGTTCTCTTCCTCTTCTTGTGTCTTCGGACACTGTTCAGCAGATAACTTTACACCTATACGAATAGGAACCTTCACCGATTTACTATCCTACATATTAAACCTCTACAATGTTGTCTCAACAGACTTCCTCTAGTTTAACTAGAGCTTCCTCTTTGCCCGATCTCTTTTAATTTCCATGCCCAAAATATAGTTTGCAGCACCAAGATCTTTCATGTCGAATTTGGAGGACAACTAGGTCTTCAAATCCTGGATAATTTCTTTGTCATTTTCAACTAGTAACATGTCATTCACATACAAGACCAGATAAATAACATGGTCACCAATTAATTTAAAATACATACAGTGATCTGCTTTTTTTCTAGTGAAGCTAAGTCCCCGTATAAATGTATCAAATTTATGATACCACATCCTTGGTGATTGTTTTAACCCATACATAGACTTCTTTAACTTGTATACCAGTTCTTTCTTACCCTTCACCGCAAAGCCTTCAGGTTGCTTCATGTAGATCTCCTCTTCCAGATCCTCGTGAAGAAATGTTGTCTTCACATCCATTTGTTCTACCTCAAAATCAAAATCAGCAGCAACAGATAAAAGTAATCTAATAGAAGTTACCTTGGCAATAAGAGAAAAAATATCACCAAAACCAATTCCCGAAACCTAGGAATAACCTTTTTCTACCAACTGAGCTTTATATTTCTCCACCTTTCCTTCTGCATTTGTCTTCCTCTTGAACAACCATTTGCTGCCAATGGGTTTCCTTCTAGCCGACAACTCCACTAGATCCCAAGCCTTGTTTTTGTGCAAAGATGTCATTTCATCAACCATGGCCTCTTTCCATAGTTTTCCATCCTCTGAATCTACTGCTTCCTTCACAGTTCTTGGATCATCATCAGTAATAGATAAAGAAAAATTTGAACAGAAAGCAAATGGACTATACCTTTCTGGCTGCCTTCTTTCTCGAGCTGATCTTCTCACAAACAGAGTTTATGGCTATTCATATTCTGATTCCTCTTCTATTGTAGAGTTTGATTCTTCCTCCTTTAGCTCAAACTCTATCTTCTCAGGTTCCTTTTATGGGAATTCATGTTTAATAACATTTTTCACCTCTCTAAACATCACATCTCGGTTGTACACAACCTTCCTTGTTACTGGGTTCCAAAGCTTGTAACCCTTTAAACCATCCTTATACCCAATAAAGATGCACTTTTCAGATTTACTATCCAACTTTGTTCTTTTCCCCTTTGGAACATGTACATATGCATCACATCCAATACCCTCATATGTGAAAGAGAGGGTTTTTTACCAGTCCATAACTCTTGTGGAGTCTTATCCTCCAACGCTGATGAAGGTGATATGTTGACCAAGTAACATGTTGTCCCCACCACCTCTGCCCAGATTTCATGTCCTAACCCGACACCATTGAGCATGCTTCTTGCCCTTTCCATAAACATCTTGTTCATTCTTTCTACAACTCCATTTTTCTCAGGTGTGTATGGAGTACTCTTCTATCGTGCTATACCACGCTTCTTACAGAATTCTTCAAATTCCTTATTGCAAAATTCTCCACTGTTATCTGTCCTCAAAACCTTTATCTTCTTATTTGTCTAGTTTTCTACCAAAGCCTTAAATTCTTTAAACCTGTCAAAGAATTTAGATTTCTTCTTGAGGGAATATGTCCATGTATTCCTTGAGAATTCATCTATAAATGATACATAGTACACAGACTTACCTAGTGATGGAACCTTCACAGGTCCAAACACATAACTGTGCACAAGCTCTAATATCTATTTCGCCCTCTTACCACCAGAGGGGAAACTCTCCCGATTCTGCTTCCCATATACACACTTTTCATAGAAATCAAAATCCAGAGAGCTATTATTCATACGTTCTACCATACCTTTACCATGAAGTATTCAAAGGCCCTTCTCTCCAATATGTCCAAGCCTTTGATGCCATAGCATGGTCTTTTCTCTAGAGACAGCTATATTTTTTGCTCCACTTTCAAGTACCACAAAACTGTTGCACCCATCAATAACAGTGCTACCTTGTAGCTTGTACAGAGTTCCAAACCGAACTCCTCGCATCAATACCAATGCTCCCTAAACCATCTTGCAGGTATCTTTCTCGAATATTGTTTTTACACCTCCATCATCTAGCTTGCTTACAAAAATCATATTTTTGGCTAATGAAAGAATATGCAGAACACCCGGAAGTGTTCTAATCCTTCCACCTTGAAACTTCAACTTGAATTTTCCATGATCAACGATTATAGCCTTCCTGTCATCCCCCAAGAAGACATCACCACCATCATATTTCTCATACTCGTAGAACCACTCTCTATGGGGAGTGAATTGAAAGGATGCACCTAAGTCAATCAACCATGCCTCATGATCTACCTGTGTACTTGCAGAAGCCAAGTACACATCACCACCTTCATCTGAGGTGGTTTTCACCTCTGTAGAAGGAGCATCATCAGATCCCTTTCCTTTGTTAGGAGCTTTAGATTTATAATCCCTTTTGTAGTGCCCTTCCTTTCTGCATTTCCAGCACACCAACTTTACAAGTTTTCCTAGAGATTTAGATATCCCTCTAGATTTAGATCTCCCACTCAATGACTTATTTTTGTTTCTGTTTTGGGACCTTCCTTGTACAGACAATGCATCACCATTCTGGCTCTCCATATTTTTTCATCTCATCTCCTCCGTCAGTAAGGATGAGACTATTTCATCAAACTGCAAGGCAGTTGCATTGCTACCTATTGCAATAACTAGACTATCCTATGAATCTAGTAGAGAACACAACAAACCAATGCACTTATCTTCATCTAAAATTTTAATATCAGTAGATAATAACTGAATTACCACAGTATTAAATGCATTCATATGCTCTTTCACTGAGTCTCCATCTTTCATCCTCAGGTTATACAGCTTTTTCCGTAGGAACATTTTATTCACTAGAGACTTAGATTGGTACAAAGTCCCTAACTTGTCCCACAAAGCCTTCTTTGTAGCTTCCCCTGATACATTCAGCAATACTGAATCTGAGACACACAATCGTATTGTGCTCTTTTCCTTTCAATCCAACTTCTTCCATTCTTCATTAGACACTCTTGTTGGTTTAGTACCCGGATCTACCGCAATCCACTGATAATTATCCACCAACAGATCCTCCATCTTGAGTTTCCATAACTCAAAACTCTGACCAATAAATTTCTCAATCTCTATCTTTCCACTCCTCGCCATATTCTTTCATCACCAGAATTGATCTTGCAGATCTCCCACTGAACAGGGTCTACCACAGGCCTGAACAAAACCCCTCAGCAACAAAGTCGTCCCCTTGAAGCGAAAATAGCTCTGATACCAAATGTAGGTTTTAACCCCATACAGAAATTACGTGCACACGAATTCTAAGAACATAAAATAAACAATGCGAGAGCATAACACATAAAACACATATACACAGAGATTTTCCCCTGATCCCAAAACTGGGACTACCAACTTGATTTTTCATTATTTTCCTGTCAATGTTACAATACATATTTATACATGTCGAAGCATCCAATACCATGGACCGAAAACCATCGCACCTAAAACCATGTGCGAAAACCATGCAAAAAACCATAGGTAGGTTTGCTTACCTAATATAGGGTCCAAAAAAAAAAATCCCTAATTCATTGCCCCAGACCCCGTAAAGGGAGGCTACTCCCCCCCCCCCCCCCACTGCGGTAATCGGCGCAACGAAGGGGGGCTCTGCGCCCCCTCTAACCCCCCGATTGACTAGGGGGTTAGTCATGGAAAGAATATAACACAACCCAACATTAATCAACAACAAATAAGTATTCCTTCCACACATAGAAGTAGCAAATAGTAAATTCAACTGACCCAAAGAACTAACGACTTAACAAAAATTCACTTTCACTACTTCAAACAATGGGGTGGAATCTTGCAAACCAATAAGAAATCAACAAAAATAATGGACAATTGTATGCACACAGAGCATGAGGACAATTCAGAGGTCAAGACACACTAGACCTTTCTGGTTGAAATCCTACACATTCTCATTTTTTGGACCAACGCCACTTTAATGGTCTAAATCTGCACTGCTAGGGCTTTTAGCGCTACTTTAAAGGTAAAAACTCATGCTGACGGATTGACAAGGTCTTCAATGTGACTCTAATGGGTAAAACCAACACTGACAGTGCGACTGTTTCTGGAGAAAACGTGTTGGGCAAGAAATACTTAGGAAAATGAAAAGAAACTCAAAGAGAGATTCAAACTTGACACTCTAAAGGACATACTACTCAGAATGTAGACCCATAATGACCCTAAATTATAGATCACTAGGAGGTTGGACAAACTAATCAAAAAGAACAAAAAAAGGAGGTTTGAAGGGTTACAAGCTCCCCAATGGATTCGAAATTTTTTTTGTGCAAGCAATCCTTTCTATGGACAGAAACAATCCCTTTAGTCCTATGGGAGGATCTAGCAACAAACTACACAAATATGTGTAAACTTTCGTAGTTTATACCAGAAAACAAAAAGGAGGATAGATGACCTGCCTCACTCTGATGCTAACGCTCGTTGGTGTTGTTCTTTATCTTCTCGCTTCCAAGCTCAATACTCTCTACACTGTTGTGGATGAATACATGCAAGGGAGATCAAACAGAGACGACAAAAACATACATAGCATAATTCATTCTAACATAAGCTATGTGACATATCAAGGAGTATCACACTAAATGAGTAATGATTTACACATTTATGTAAAGCAAACACATAATGTATTATTAATAGATGGTAAAGGGAAGCATTACAACCACTTAAGCCTTGATGTGGGAAGCCTCCTTTAGGTGAGTTTCCAATTCCTAGCCTTAATCTTCAAGCACTCCTTTCTCCTTAGCAAAATGGGCAGCATTTGGGCATAGTTCAACACTAGGAAGTCAACAAATAAATAGCAAACTAGTTTTGGATAGTAGGGATCTCATTTATAGGGAAGGAGAGGTAGTTAAGGATGCATAAAAGGAGGTAGAGGTTCCATATCTTAAGGGAAATATCCATGAAAGTAGGATCAAGGACCAAGAATGGGAGGTCTCGCTCTAATCCTTATTCACATGTAATCAGCTCATCATTCTCGAGACTTCTAGTATCATCAGGTATTGAAACTACCTGAAGAGGTTCAACACGGGTTTTCCTTATAAAATTTATGCTCGCAGTGCTAGGTCAAGTATAGTGCAACAAGTTAACAACACGAGATACCAGTGATGCAAAAAGCATTGATACTGAAAACAATGTTTTTGACAATTTTCTCCAGAAATCTTTTAGAGCAAGTTTTTCTTTTGCTCTTCATGGATTCTCCTAAACATGTTTCATGGTGAATACACTAACAAGTTTTGTCATTTTGACACTTTAGGATATGATACGAGGAGTGCAAAAAAATACTCTGTAACATTCCAATCACCCAAAAGAGTCTATAAATCATGTTTCATAATTTTCACACTCAATCCCTTGTATTTTGAATCAATGTAGAGTAGTTGTAAGGAAAATGTAGAATACAGATTGAATCTTGGTAGCTACTAATCAATGTTCCCACAAACTGGTAACACCACGATGCTACAAATCAAGCTATCACTATAAAACTACACATAAATGTCACTACAAAATGCATATCACTGTCACTGAACACCTGTCATTATTGTTACTGAAAATCATTATTACTGCAAATCACTACACAACTATTGGTTGCCACTAAATGCCACTTCACGAATGAATACTCATCAATGCTCGAATACTGATATCATCAGGCTTCACATGATGTTGCAACCATATGGCACTTCTATCAAATGATGGCACAAACCAAGTTGCCTCAGGTCGTATTGATGCCCTGCAATCAGTGATTTCAAACTTTGTCCCCAGAGACCTACTAACATATAAGTAAACACCATTGTTTGACTAGTCAATCCTTGTTATCCATCCTTATCCAATAAGTTGTATAACAAAATGAGATTTTCCTTAAAGACCTGCTATCATGTAAGGTCATGTCATTATGATTTTACACCATCTAGGTCATCACTATAAGATACAAAATACAAATCTATATCAAGTATGTCAAGGTGGTATGTCAATATCTCAAATCATAGTTCTGTTGATATCAAGTCAAAGTAAAAGGTCAACTTCATTATGCCAAGTGTCTATACATATCATATCTATGAGTCAAGTTAATATGTTGATGTGTCAATGTGTTTCAAGTCAGTCATCGCATATGATGTTATTGTCATTGTCATAGTCATTTTCATTTCACTATTCAATGTATCAAGTCACTGAATGTGTATCAATTCACCAAAGATTTGTTATCACTTCTATAATATATTATACAATCTCATGGCATAAATCATCAAGTTAAGTTTCAAACTTAAGTCTGTCACATTTAGGTTACTTAATTATTCATTAGATATATATAATGATTTTCACAGGCACAGTTCTACTGCTTAAATGTTCAACAACTATTTACATCAATGATCCAATTCTTGTAGCTAACATGAGGTTACAGGTTATGTGCACATCTATACTCAAGGAACTACTTTTCTTTGTCTTACAAGGTCATTATGTCAGGGAAACTCTCAATACATCAAGTTGTCACACACATATTTAATGTACATGTTACTACCCTTGTCATATTAAGTCAATTTGGAGTCAAGGCATCATATCACACCAAATTCATGTCATTAGTTTTGGTTCAAAATTGTAATGAGAGATTTGTCAACAAGATGCTCAAAGTAAAATTCAAAGTCAAGAATTGATTTACTACCTTTGTTTCTTGAAGCTATTCAATGATACGTGGTGAGATTACAGTATGAATCATTGTCATATATTGACAACCATGGGTAAACAAACTTCATTTCATTTCCCTAACTAGAATTGAAACAATCCTAAGAGAAATTACAAGTCTAAGTACTTGATAGAAATTACAGATATGTTCTCACACACTAATAGTCCTAAGGCCATCCCTAACAAATTCAGAACTTTGCTGCTTTTTAAGGCATAAGTAGTCCTGAAAAGCCCTTGACACCTTGTCTGAGACCTAAAGGAGATGCTCTAGACTTTACTAACACAGAGATAGATATTTTAGGCCCAAAGCATGTTTTAGGCCTACTATAGGTAGAGCCATATTAATGAAGATAATATGTTGATTTAACAGTGAAGGATGAAGACTAAAATGACTGGGTCCTGTAATAGAAATCCCAAGAATTCAAAGAATTACAAAACAAAATTCTTAGTATTTTATTACAGGTTTGTGTGCCCTAGGGGGTTGAGAGAGATCTCAGGTGTAGACAAAGGTTGTATCACCAATCCAAAAAAGCCCAACAAACCAAAAAAATGTAAAATAAAGACAAAAACCCTTACTTTATGTTGCCTCTTGCCTCAGGAATCCACATTTATCTTCCTCAGAAAATTTCGCTAATCTACCTCAGGAAGGTCGAGTAATTTCAGAGGTCAAGCATAAAAAGATTCATTGAGATGTTATATTTTGGAGGTTAAGAGCAGTCTCTTTTTATAGTGTGTGGTGAATCTAGTTAGGGGCTCTTAGGAGATAGACATTAGGGTCACACTTTTCGTTTTATCTTTATTAATATTATTTTATTATTTTAAATAATTGTATTTATTCCTAAGTAAGCCATTTAGGTATTGGGTGTGTTTTAATAGTGTTTGGTAAGAGCTTTATAGGATATACATTGTAGAGGTTTTTAGGCTTAATTAAATTCTTAATGAGTGTTATTTAAATGTTATTGAATGATTTCTTAAGCCCAAAGGAAGAGTTTACTAAAGTATATATTAGGCTTTCGATGGTATTTAGGAGTCATATGGGTGCCTAGTGGATTGATGCCTTTGATTAAGACATTATTGTGGCAATAAACCCTTTAGTTCTTAATTTCAATGTCCACAACCAATGGAGGTGTCCCAAGTCACCATCTCTTGGAGTTTTATCCCAGAGACTGGGGTAACCGAGTTTAAATGTGAATATCTCTCAAATTAGGAGGCCTCTTGGGGCGTACCACATATCAACAAAAAAATATTTTTGAGGAGAATCTGATGACCTATATCTTAAAAAAAAATCAATGGTTTGACCCTTCGAAATCCCTCGACAAATTTTGGGTACATCCTAAGTCCAGGGAACCCAAACCCTAGGACTTTGGTTTTTAACCATCCAACAATATAGGTGTCATCTTTATGTAATCCAACAATTACTAAGAAGTGTTCAGTAACCATTTGACATCAATGGCTGGTGATTTTGGTCAAAGTCAACCCCAGTCAACTCCATGGGTTGACATCGATGACAGCAACATCCAACAATCTCTCTCTTTCTCATTGATGGCAACACACGTACTCCTCCTACAAGTACAACCCCCCCGCCTTCATGCTTCACCTCCTTATCGAGATTTCAATCTCTTTCTCAGGTTTTTCTTTCCCCTTTGACATCAATGGAAAAGGGTTACCCCCCGATAAACCTTCCTTTGTGAACCTGTAATCCTTCAACTATTATGCTCCCCTTGAACCTATTATGAAATTGTCATCTGGTTCAAACTATTTTTCTATCAATCGTAGATTTGTGCCATATACTATTGCATAGACTCCCCCTTTACAAGCTTCAAGAGGTCAATGTTCCAAATCGTTCAAAATAGTTAGTCACCTAATGGGCCATATTGACTTGAGTCATTATATGAAGCAACTGCCAATTCCTCATGACCTTTCGCTTTTACGAATCCTGAAAGCATAACTATTGAAACCTTCTTATTTTCTTGGTCTTCTTGTACCTGTTCCATTTTCCATACTTTCTTGTTCCTTCAATCTCGAGCCATGTTCCCATAGTTATGACACTTGAAGCATTCAACATTGTCCATATGTGATTCCATCTTATATCTACAATTACGAGTGCTTTGGCCATAATTATGGCATTTGAAACATTCAATGTTTGGACCATCTAGCACGTATTATATTCTCACAAAATCATCATGGAACCTTTCTCATGATTCTGTAAACTTGCTTCTAAGGTTTTGCAAATAATGATTGTGCTTGTCAAAAACTTCACAATCCCTAGCCACATGTCCATAGTTAACACATAAAAAGTAATAACCATCAAATAAACATGTGTAGCAAGATAATTCATTGAGAGATGGTGGTCCTTAATAATTGTACCTGTCAAAAACTTCACAATCCCTGGCCATATGTCCAAACTTAACACATGAAAAACAATAACCATTAAATAAACGAACATACCTAGAATATGTTTCATTCTTCTTTGAAGGCAATGTTGTAGTTTATTGTCATCCTTTATCCTTGACTACTTTGGCATCATTCTTCAGATTTACAACGTTATTTCTTGGTTAAATCATCTTCTCAATCTCACTATGCAAAGATGTGGAGATTGTACCTTCATTAATTAGAGCCTTACCTATTCTTTTTACCAATTATTTATATGTCTTGTCCATATCCTGTAAATGGTCCTTTTCCTTGAGTTTCTTGAACTCATTAAGCACTGCATTAAGTTCTTCTTTCTTTTGAGAAAGATATTATTGAAACCATCTTTTCAAGATCTCCCTTCTTTTTTCTTCCTCCTCAACCTGTAGCTTTAGAAGAGTGGTCTTCTCTACTTATCTGTTGAGAGCCTGTATCTATTACTTATGCTCCTCATTTTAGAACTTGAGGTTTCTTAGTTCAGTTAAAGAGGTTTCCAGTTCCTTTTTCTCTTGGTCAATTGTGGATATTTATCTTTGATCAGATTCATTCCTTTCAATTTCTGCTTCCTACATATTTTGTTTGAACCTGCTAATCTCTGCAAACGTTGTGTCAAGTTCTTGTTGCTTCTATTGGACTTATCTCCTGAGGTCTTGCGTCTCTGTAATCTTGACTTCTTCCAAATGAGTTCTAATACTGCTAATCATCTTCTCAAACTCTTCATTTTCTTTTATGAGTTCTTTTGTTGTCTTCAATTCTTCTTCCAAAAGTCTTGTCTTTTCCTTTTGACTTTTGAGTTCGTTTATCACCTTGATCACTTGATTTTGAAACATTGTCTTACTCATTTCTCCAATTTATTCATCATAATTAGAAGGATCTGAATTTTCAATAACATCTTGACCTAATTACTTTGTTGAATAGAGATTATGAAGCTTTTCCAAAAGAGCTTTAGTTATTGAACATTGTCCAAATTTTGTTCTCACAGAATTTGGAAAAACATTCAAAATTACATTCATGGCCCTTGAATTTACCTTTTAGCTTCATCAGTAGATGTGTCTCTAGAAACAATTGATTCCATACTCCATGTTCCTACAAATGTACTTCCATCCTGGATTCCCATATCTAGTAATTATCTGCATCAAAATCAAGGGTGGTTACACAATACTCACTTTCTTCACATTTTGTTGTACTTGTACCTTCTTTTGAAATCCCTGCAACTTGCTTCTTTGAATTTCCCATCTCTATTCTTTGAAAAATTCCTTCCAGTGGTTAAGTTATTACTGAAGGAACCAAACTCTGATACGAATTGTTGGAAATACTGAGAGGGGGGTGAATTAGCTTTTCTTAGAAATTAACACTTTTAAATATTTTTTAGAGCATTAGTTAATCTTGAGTTATTATTATTGTTCTTCTTTAGATGATCATAAAAAATAATCAACAGTAGACAACACCATACAATAAT
Organism: Pinus taeda; assembly: GCA_000404065.3. Lineage (NCBI taxonomy): Eukaryota > Viridiplantae > Streptophyta > Pinopsida > Pinales > Pinaceae > Pinus > Pinus taeda. Next base: position 16,542 of record APFE030683558.1, on the reverse strand, counting down.
GCAAAAAGATAAAATAAAGGACACAAACATTTTTAGGTGGAAAACCCCCTCAGGGTCAAAAACCACCGAATGCTTCTTTAGTAATTTTCTTCTCCTTGTTAAAATAAAATTGATTACATCAAGATTTCAATTACAACTGAAGGAGGCGTCAACCCCCTAATTCACAGGCTACAACTTGTAGGACACTACTAGACCCTAATATCTTTTTTCAATTGTAAGGATGCCCCAACGCCCTATAAATCAGGCGACATCCTGATGAGTGCCCCAACACTCTATTTACTAGTTTCTCTAGGAAAGGATGTGTCGCTCCCATGTTATTTTATCAGCCAAAACTAAATGGATGCCACAACACCCTATGCAAGCCGCAGCTTTCCCTAGCACCACCCTGCCACCCTGACGTGTTCTCAGGCCATAACCTGGAGGTGACTCCAATCACCCAGAAGAGTCAGTAGATCACGTTACATAATTTTAACACTAGATCCCTTGTACTATGAATCAATGTAAAGTAGTTGTAAGGAAAATGTAGAATAGTTATTGAATCTTCATAGCCACTGATCATTTTTCCCACAAACTGGTCACTGCATGATGCTACACATCAATCTATCACTGTACAACTACACATCATTGTCACTACACACCTACCATTATTGTTACTGCAAATCCCTACATAATTGTTGGTTGCCATTGAATTTCACTTCAAAAATGAATAGTCATCAATGTTGAAATATTGTTATCATCAGGCTCCACATGATGTTGCAACCATCTTCCATTGTTATCAAATGATGGCACAAACCAATGAGCCTCAAGTCATCTCGATGCCCTTCCATCAATGCTTTCAAACTCTATCCCCAAAGAGCTGCTAGCATATAAGTAAACATCGTTGTTTGACTGGTCAAGCCCTGTTATCCATCCCTCTCTAATAGGTTGTGTAGAAAAATAAGATTTTCCTTAAAGACCTACTATCATGTAAAGTCAAGTCATTATGATGATACACCCTCTAGGTCATCACTACAGGATACATAATACAAATATATATCAAGTATGTCAAGATTGTATGTCAATATGTCAAATTACATTCATCATAGTTATGTTGATATCGATTCAAAGTCGAAGGTCAGCTTCATTATGCCAAGTGTTTATACATATCATATCTATGAGTCAAGTTAATATATCGATGTGCCAATGCATGTCAAGTCAATCAACTCATATTCATATGTTATTTTCATTGTCGTAATCATTTTCATTTCACTATTCAATGTATCAAGTCACTAAATGTGTATCAATTCACCAAAGATTTGTTATCACTGCTATAATATATTCTATAGTCTCATGGCATAGATCATCAAGTCAAGGTTTAGACTTAAGTCTGTCACATTACTTCAGTTCTAGTTTACTAAATAATTCATTAGATATATATCATGATTGTCATAGGCATAGTTCTACTACTTAAATGTTCAACAACTGTTTACATCAATGATCCAAGTGATGTAGCTAACATGAGGTTATAGGTTATGTGCACATCTATACTCAAGGAACTAGTTTTCTTTCTCTTACAAGGTGACTATGTTAGGGAAACTCTCAATAAGTCACATTGTCACACACATAGTTAATGTACATGTAACTACCCTTGTCATATTAAGTCAAGTTGGAGTCAAGGCATCATGTCACACCAGAGTCATGTCACTAGTTTTGGTTCAGAATTGTAATGAGAGATTTGTCAACAAGAAGCTGAAAGTAAAATTCAAAGTCAATGATTGGTTTAATACCTTTGGTTCTTGAATTTATTCAATGATACATGGTGAGATTATGGTATGAATCATTGTTATATATTGACAACCATGGGTGAAAAAACTTCCTTTCACTTCCCTAACTAGACTTGAAACAATCTTATGAGAAACTACAGATTTGTTCTCACACACAAATAGTCCTAAGGAAAACCCTAACAGAGCTAGAACTTTGCTTCTTTTTAAGGCTTAAATAGTCCTAAAACACTCTTGAAACCTTGTCCGAGACCTAAAGGAGATGCTCTAGAATTTTCTAACACAAAGATAGATATTTTAGGCCCAAAATAATGTTTTAGGTCTATTGTAGATAGAGCTGCATTAGTGAATATAATCTTATTATTTTAGAGTGAATGATGAAGCCTAAAATGACCTAGTCATGTAATAGAAATCCCAAGCATTCAGAGAATTACAATACAATTTTCTTAGTTTTTCATTGCAAGTTTGTGTGCCCTAGGGGATCGAGAGAGATCTCAGGTGCAAACAAAGGTTGTATCATCAATCCAAAGAAGCCCAACGAACCACAAAAATGTAAAATAAAGAAAAAAAACCCTTACCGTCTGCTGCATCCTAACTCAGGAATCCACACTTCTTTTCCTCATAAAATTTCACTAATCTACCTCAAGAAGGTTGAGTAATTTCAAAAGTCAAACATAAAAGGATTTGTTGAGATGTTATGCTTTGGAGGTTAGGAGAAGTCTCGTTTTATAGTGTGTTGTGAAGCTAGTTAGGGGCTCTTAGGAGATAGACGTTAAGGTGACACTTTTCTTTTTATATTTATTAATATTATTTTATTATTTTAAATAATTGTCTTTATTCCTAAGCAAGCCAATTAGGTATTGGGTCTGTTTTAATAGTGTTTGGTAAGAGCTTCATAGGATATATGTTGGAGAGGATTTTAGGCTTAAGTAAATTCTTAATGAGTATTATTTAAATGTTATGGAATGGTTTCTTAAGCCTTAAGGAAGAGTTTACTAAAGTATATATTAGGCTTTCGATGGTACTTAGGAGTCATATGGGTGCCAAGTGGCTTGATGGCTTTGCTTAAGACATTATTATGAAAATAAACTATATGGTACTTAATTTTAATGTCCACAACCAATGGAGGTGTGTCAAGTCACCATATTTTGGGGATTTAGCCCAAATATTGGGGTCACTGACTTCGAAAGTGAATATCTCTCAAATTATAAGGCCTCTCGTGGCATACCACATATCAACAGAAACATATTTTTGAGGAGAATATAGTGACCTCCATCTTCAACACAATCTCAATGGTTTGACTCTTCAAAACCCTCAAAACAGTCAGGGTACATCCTTAGTCTATGGAACCCAAACCATGGGACTTAGGTCTTTAACCATCCAACAGTATAGTTTTCATATTGATGTAATCTGACAATTACTAAGAAGCATTCACTAACCATTTGACATCATTGACTAGTGATTTTGGTCAAAGTCAAACCCAGACAAATCCATGGGTTGACATCAATGACAATACCATCCAACACCTCAATGCAATCAACTAACATGGAAAAACTTTGCCTTACACTTATAATAGATGCATTGGAATTGATTATACTAAGCCAACATAGTGAGTAGCACTGAGATGAATTTTATTAAGAACATTATGATTCTCAATTTGGATCTTGGTAGAGAATAAATTCACATGCTCTATATCTTGAATATGTATATTTATGATTAAATAAATTCCTTTCTTCACATTGTCAAGATTTGATATTTCATTCTCCTTATTTTTGTTGGAAAACTTCAATCACTTCTTCAAATGAGCTCCAATATTTATTCTTAGTATTCACCTAAGATTTGCTTTAGCAACAAAATGACACATTCATTTTCTCCTTGCATGCTTCATCCTTGTTTTGACAATTTTTAGTTAGTCTTATATTGCACACTCTTAGCTTCATTTTTACTCCACCTTTTTTAACACCCCTTTTCTATTTTGGGATTAGTGGCAACAACAATATTTGGATTTCTCCAAACATTCTTAGATTTTGTGAACCAATCCTTTTGATAGGATCCTTCAAGCAATGTGGATGCCTATCATCTCAAATCTATTTTGAAGTTATGCCATTAATATATCAATGAACATGTTTCCCAACTTGGTTTATTTTTCCATTACTCTAATCCAACTATTGTAGTCGATAAGCTCATAAAAATAAGGATATTCTATTTGGTAGGAAGTACGCATATGATGATGTTATTAATTGATCCAGATTTATGAATGGAATGGAATGAAATGTAGATATAAAAAAAAAATAGAAAGATATAATGAAACTAAACTTCAATTAATAAATAGAAAATGATGAAAATTGTTTACTTGTATAATGAAATTAAACTATCTCGAGTGGTGGTAGCTTATCCTTAAGAAGAGATGTGACAGTTACATGCCTACTTGAATTGTGTTTTAATGAGAATATGGGCCCTCTTTATTATGAATAAACAATCAAAAAACCTAAAATTCCAAAACCATAACCCTAGGAGATGAAGCACCAAAGGCTTATTGGCCTCAATGGGGTAATTAGTTGGAATGTTAACTTCCTAGGGTCATAACTTAGGCATACGATCTTCGTTTGTCATGCATAATATCCCATTAGAAATGACTATTTGAGGAGAACAAATATCAACTAAAAATGTCAATTAGTGGCTCAGATTTTATTGTTTCCCAAAAAAATGGCTTTTAGGGCCTTAAAACAACTCTGGAAGTTCAGACCTAAAAACTACCAAAAATAGAAAATTGCCAAAATAGGAAATTGTGCTAAAAAATAGGAAATTGTGTTATGAGCCAAGTGAAATAGGTGGGTGGCCACCAATATACACCTAGAACAGTCCTCCCCCCTTAGGAAGCAATGGTCCCCATTATATTGAGTGCCCATGAGATGGGTAAACATTTGTTGAACTTCATCCCTCGTGAGTTAGTTACGTTGGTACAAGAGTTAGCTTGCTTTGACAACCTGATACAATTGAATCCTCTGTTGGTGAGCTTTCTTAATATATGTGTTCATGATCTAATCATCTATTGCCTCTTCAGTGCAATTTGAGTTGATCTCTGTTGGTGTTAGCTGCTTGACAATGTCTGATGTGTCCAATAATGGTGGAAAGTATGTTCGAAGGTGGTCTAAATTGAATACTAGGTGCATGCCAAGGAATGGGGGGATACTTACCTTGAAAGTGTTTTCACCCATAACCTTAGTGATTGTGTAAGGTCTGTATCAAAGTGGTTGAAGATTTTGATGGGCTCTTTCAAGGCATTGCTTTGGTAAATGTAACCAAATCTTGTCACCCACTTGAAACTTATGTGGCACTTGATGCTAATCATGACATTATTTGTACTTAGTATTGGCCTTGTGTAGGATATCATGTGCATGCTGGTAGATGTGTTGAATTCATTCAATAAATTGGGTGACTTTGGCGGTTTTGGATTGAGCATGTGTAGATTATTCATGTGTATTTGCAAGGGGTAGTGCAACATCAATGGGACACAATGGTTGAAATATCAAGCCCACTTGAAAGGGGTTGTGGCTAGTTGAGCTATGGAGAATTTTGTTGTAGTTTTGTTGTACATATGGGAGACTCATCCCATTTTTGTGGGTGCTTGGAGTTGTATATGCATAATATGTGTACGATCATTGTTAGGTCCATATAATACTAGTGAATCCCCCATTACTATTGTCATTGTAGCCCTTATTGTTATTGTTGTGCCCCTATTGTCCCCATATTGTTATTATTGTGCCCCATAGAAGCCCACTATTGTTATTGTTGTGCCCTTATATTATTATTGTTTTTTCAACTTTGATTATATTGTGACCCCTTAGACTCCTATATATAGAAAGAAATTGTTTTCATTTGTATCATCCAAGAATTATTCATTTTTGTAATGTAAAGGAGGTTGCCCCCTCGAAGAGGCTGGTTTTGAAGTCGTTGATCTATCTTTTCTTCTATTTTGTGAGCTGGTTACATTACAATTATCTTGTTGACAACCTCTATCTGGCCATCATTTTGGGGGTGGAATGAAGTCGACTTGGTGAGCTCAGTGTCGAACAATAGCCAAAGGATTGAGCAAAATTCATTGACGAACCTACTATTTAATCTAATATGATGGTATGTGGGATCCCAAAATGTACTCACACATATTCAAAGAAGATCTTGGTAGTGGCTTCTTCTTTGAAACTCTTCTTGTAGGAAGACAATATGGTCATCTTAGAAAATCTACCAAGGACCAGAAACACACAATCATTACCATGATTGGTAGAAATAAGGGAAAACATATAGTCCATAGCGATGAATTCCTATGACCAACTAGGAGTAGGAAGATGGGTGTATAGGCCTTACTTCTTAATGGTTGGTTTGGCAATGACACATGTAGTGCAAGACCTAATATATCTAGAAACATCTTGTTGGAGTTTCACCAATAAAAATGCTTTTTCAATACTGCCATTTTCTTCTACACACCAAAGCACCCTTCTACCCAATCGTAAGGTGCCTCTTATATCAACTTGACATGCTCGCTTAATGGAACACATAGTGTCCCAATTAGCACAATAATGCGTACTAGGGGTGGAAGTATAAAACTTGCTTACCTTCCATCAACATCTTATATGTGTTGGTTAATTCTAAATGATTGTTGTATAGTTGCATCCATCCTAAGGTCTCATGCCCACAAGGGTTGATAATGGTGGTGAGTTCCATAAATGGGGGCCGAATGAGGGAATCTATGACATGATTGGTGCTACCCTTCTAGTATTTAATGTTCAAATGGAATTTTTCCAGATATGTGGACCATTTCTGATGACGATCGTTTTGTAACTTCCCTATGTCTACGTAAATTGAAGAGGATGGTGATCCATGTGGATGATTGTTTCCTTCCCCAGAATATAATGTTTCCATTGTTGGCAAGCCTACATGATGGAATACATCTTCTTATCATAGGTGGGTTACATTTGGACAATATCAGAGATTGTCTCACAATGATAGGCCACTAGATTCCCTTGTTGAGTGAGGATTGCACCAATAGAATAGTTAGAGGAATCTGGCAAAATCTCAAATGGATGTTGTAGGTATAGCAGGGTAAGGACTGGTGTAGAGAAAAGGTGGTGTTTCATTTTAATGAACTCCTTATGTTGTGACTTAGACCCCAACATGAATATTCTGTAGAAATTAGCAAGGCCCAGGAAGTTGTGAAGCTCTAGGATAGTTTTTTCAACTTAACACATAACTTATGCTGTCATAGAGTGTGAAGGACCTGTTGAATGTGTTACAAGTGCTCTTCCCAACTCTTGCTAAAGATGAGGATATAATTTAGATATACAAACAAGAACAAGTTGGTGAAAGGTTGTAATATTTCATCCATCAGCCTCATGAAAGTTGCAGGCGCATTCGTCAAACTGAAGGGCATGACCAACCACTTGAAAATAACCTCCTTGTACTTGAAAGTTGTCTTCCACACATCTGTGGGTTCTATCTTGCTGAAGTATTTTTCCCCTTTGAGCTAGTCTATAAGGTCATCAATCAATGGAATCAGGTACCTATTCCTGACTATCATTTTGTTCAAGACCAAAAATCAATGTTGACTCTGCAGGTCCCATCCTTATTCTACATGAATACAATTAGTCCCCCACAGGGCAAGGAACTTGGTCAAATGTGCCATTTTTGTAGAAGCTCTTGTATCTACCACTTGATTTCCCCAGTTTCCAGAAGAAAGCGATGATAGATTGGCCCATTAGGTAGAGGTGCATTGGGGTCAGATCGATTGAATGCTTGGCCTGACAATGCAAAGGTGCCCCCATGGGTGAAGAGAAGATGTCTTTTAAGTCTCCCACAACCCTATCCACTTGTCTCTGTTGTGTGGAGGAGCCACATTTGGAGGCCATATATGTGGCCACGGTCTTCCCTTTACTTTAAGAGTGAATTAGGAGGAAGAAAAACTTCCTAGCAAAAACTTCCTAGTATGGGTGATGATTTTATCGCATTACATAACATAGATGAATGAAATGACAATAGGCAGGGTGACCTCTAGTATCTTGTATAGTTTTCTACCCAAAGTGATAATAATAGTATGAAGTATGGACTTATACATGACATGACACTTCCACAAGTATGGTTGGCCTAACAAAACATCACAAACTATTGGGTCCCTATAATACTAGTGATTACGCCATTACTATTGTAGTTGTACCCCTTATTAATATTTTTGTGCCCCTATTGTCCCCATATTGTTATTATTGTGCCCCATAGAATCCCTCTATTGTTAGTTTTGTGCTTATATTATTATTGTTAGGTCGGCTGGGTTATATTGTGACTCCTTAGACTCCTATATATAGAAAGAAGGTTTTGTCATTTGAATCATCCAAGAATTGTTCATTTATGTAATGTAAAGGAGGTTGCCCCCTCAAACAGGCTAAATTCTAAGGCGTTGATCTATCTTTTCTATCTTTTCTTGAGCTGGTTTCATAACATTCGGTATCAGAGCTTTGGATTCTAAGGTTTCATTGCTCCAAACAGGGCATCGTGGCATTTTCGCTATAACTTTTTTTATGCGACGTTTTAGAAGCTAAAAAAAAACCCATTTGAGAAGAAATCGCACTAAACCTCGGATCTGAATTTCAGAGCTTTTCGTGCTATATTTGCGGAGATATGGTCTGAGGAAGTTGGTCTTCTTGCAGACTCCTGAATTTCATTCCAAACAGGTGACCTAGGGAAGTCATCATAACTTTCTCTCTGAGCATATGATTGAAATTTCGTAAGAATCTACAGAAAGAGGATGGACTGTAGTTTCTTTTATATATTTCTCAGAGCCAAAGGTCGAAACAATGACTCGTGGCACGCCATACAAGTTCGCTCTACTGAACTAGTCTATAATCAGGTCACTATGGGAGATTTTGCATAACTCTTTCTTGGAGAATCCAATTTGGATCAGATTGGCGGCATTGGAAAGAGGACACAGAGGGCTAGTGCAGGTCGCAATTTCAGAACTGGATGATATGAAAGTATAGAGATACATCAGAGGTAATATCGAGCTCCTATAAAGTGAGAAAAGGTGTGTAAATTCTTTTAAAGTTTTGCTTAAGATTGGTTTGAAAATTTATTTTGAAGGAATTCAAAGGGCATAGTAGAGAATTATTATCGGTAACGGATGCCCCGAGAAAAGAAAATGCAAACACCTAGTAAGGAACCTGAAAGCCCTAGCATGACTCATGAAGAAGA
>APFE030683552.1:0-12028 GCA_000404065.3 Pinus taeda | reverse complement strand
ATTAGCAGTGGTAAATTTATTACAATTTCTACATGGTATTAGAGCTATTGAAAACTACATAGAAACCATCTTCCTAATCTTCTCTCAAAGAAATTTTGTGTAGAGTTCGTGGAACAGTTTTTCTTTAGTGCATGAACAATGGCCTTCTATGGATTGAGGCTTGAGTATGCATTAGAGGGCACTTTGAATTTCATAACTTGGAAAGACAAAATAAAAGTTGTGTTGTATGACAATGGATTATTGGAGTACACATAAATTGATTTTCGAAAACCAGAAGCATCATATGCACAACAACTAGCACAATGGAAGAAAGATACTGCAAAATCCAGAAGGATTATCGTGGAGGGTTTCAAAGATCATGTGGTTTCGAGTTTGCATGGCAAGAACATTGTTTATGAAATGTGGAAAAACCTCACAGAGCTATTTGAAAGCAATAGTGATGCCAAGAAATTGGCATTGAAAGATAAGCTCTGGAAGATTCAAATGCAGAAAAATGAAACCATTCTTCAGTACCTATCCAGATTCACTTAGGTTAGAGATGAACTTGGAGGAGTAGGAGAGACAGTGCTACCATCTCATCTTGTAAGCTCAACACTCCTTGGTCTTCTAAAATTCTGGCACAACTATCAAGATTCAGTTAATGGAAGAGACAGGCTCCCAAATTGGGAGGGACTTTGGTTTGATTTGGTGCAGGAAGAGATTAGAAGAAATAGTAGAGATGTAGTCTCATCCAGATCTAATGAGGAAGAAGATTGTGCTCTAGTTGGAAAAGGAAAGAATGCTAAGGGAAAGAATTCCCATGGCGAGGCAAAATTGGGCCAGAACCATGACAAGAAGAAAGACCTCAATAAAATTAAATGCTTTCACTGCCATGAGTATGGAAACTATGCAACCAAGTGTCCACACAAGAAATCTAGTAAGGAGGCTACAGTAGGAACAAGAGATGCTCTTGCATCATAATTTGAGTTGGATTTCACCCTCATTACTTACATGGAAATCATAGTAAGAGGGAGTGAGTGGTACGTAGACTTTGGTGCTTCATTTCATATGAAAGGAAATAAGGAGTTCTTCAGCAGCCTAGAGGAGAAGGACCTACAAATACTGGTAGAGCTTGGAGATGATGAGAGATATAGTACCAAAAGGATCTGCATTTTCACCTTTAAGAGGGAGTCAGGTTATCATCTTCACCTAAAGAATGTAATGTATGTGCCTGACCTAAAGAAAAACATAATTTTTGTAGCTGTACTTGAAGACCGTGGATATGATGTGGTGTTTAGTAAGGGGAAAGCTTATCTGAAGCATGTCGTTAATGGAAAAGTAAAACAAATTGGTGTTAGAGTTTAAAATATCTACAAGTTAGAGGTAGATTTCGCCATGCATGCAATTGTACCTCCACGAGTGAGGTATGGTGATGTAGAGCCTTAGCCCCAGAGGTTCAAAGATTTGGCAGGGTCAACAAGAGAGTAGTAGTAGTTCCATTATACTCTTCTCATGGATCATAATTACTCTTGCTATAGGGGCCCACAATATCCAGTAGCAGAAGGTTTAGTATCAATGGATGCAATCATATCTTGAGTGACATTGCAAAGGCTAGTAGTGTTCAAAGACTCGGGAGACAATTACAGCTCATAGACCTAGTTAATTCAATATTCTGGATGCTTCTACGTTGTAGTTGTTGCAGTAGCAACAACAATAGTGAGAGGAAGTTTCATTTGTGTTACAATACATTCCTCCACGGGAGCAGGATTAGGGTTGTGCAAAACCATTTTCTTGCTAAGAGGGAGTGTTGAAATTGTAGCAAGAAAAAACTTCATTTAACTTATGCCTTAGTCAAATGGAGAAATTCGATTTTCCACATCAACAAATGACTTGGATTACAGTTAGTTGGAGTGACATGCCTTTGTCTCCTAGTTAAATTAGTGAATTTGAGTTTGTGCGTAAGAAGTAGAGTTGTGCATGATTTGATTGCTAAGATCTAACAATATATTTGGAGTTATTCTTAGTTAAACTCAATTATCTAAGCTCTAGTCTAGAATGGAGTCGGCAGGAGTTCATTTGATTAGTTATAATAGTTGTTAATTCACCGATCTCTCATTTAACTAATCAATTTACTAAAAATAGCCCTAGTCATGCATGGAATTTTAATTTCCTAGTTGAGTGGTAGGAAAAGGCATAATTTATTTATTGTTGTATACTAGTTGAGTGTACAGGCTTTTGTATTGAGAAGATGGTAAATTCCTTCAAGGTTTGCATAAGGAAATATGGAATTATCCTATGGTTTAAGGGCTAATTTCCTCAAGGATTGCATAAGGAAATAGGAGGAAGGTTGAGGCATCTTTTGGCTAAGTGTTGGTCAGAGCAAGTCAGTGAGAAGGAGATCAGAATTGTAGTGTAGGGCATGTTTCATGTGTGAAGCAATCATTGTAATTGAACCATATTATCATCTGAATTAATGAAAAATAGTGGATGAGTTTTTCTCAGTTGGGTTCCCCTGTAAAATAATTGTGTTCCTTGTTTTCTTATGGTTGCATGTTATTGCATATGTTTCTATCATGTGTTTTCAATTCCAACAAATAGTACAATAAATTTGTGTCTCTTGATTTCAGTTAGATTTCATTAGCAGTAACAAATTTCTTGCACTTTTTACAAAAATTTATAGTCGAGAAGTAAGTTAAAACAAAAGTCTAGTCCCACTCTAGACCCATTGGTTTGTGGGAAGTGAATGGAAGTGATCAAGGTGTGTGGAAACCAATTGGTACTCCATCATTGTTACAGATACTCCCAATGGGTAAATTGCACCAACCGGTGATGATATGTTGCTTTCATTAACGAAGTAACATAGTCTCCCGAGTAATGTAGCCTAGATCTTAGTAATAAGTATAAAGGAAGCTTAACAATTCCATAGTATTAATAATTTTGATGCATTATCTTTCATTTCATGAGAACTGATAACCTATCTAAATTAAAGTATGATAGTAAATGTTGGGGGCAACCTCAACTTGATAGGCATATTGCTATGAAAATTTAAAATGAAAATCTAGAGTATTTACATTTATTGTTATGCACTTTTCGTTATCATAAATATGTGAATGTACAAAAATAAATACTAGTGTTGTGTTACTGAAATACAATTTCATTGTTTATACCAACATTTCAATTGTTTGGTTCAATCAATTCTGTCAAGATCAAGAAGGAGGACCCAAAGTAGTGGTGAAAAAAAGAAATGACATCGACTCTGACTTATGGAAGGTACCCCAACTAGTCGTAGATTGGCTTGGGGTTCGTTTACACACTGTGTGGAGGGAAAAATAAACTCAACTCCCTATGATTGTTGTCAATTTAGCCATGAAATGTCGAGTCATGCTCCACAATCAAATCGACCCCTAGCATTTTGCTAAGTAAATGATTGCAATTGATTTGATGCATTATAGGATCTACATATGGTACCAACGAATTTTGTTAACTCTCTATAAACACCAATCCTTTCTTCAATAAGCAGAGAAACATCATCAGAGCTTGGTTTTCCGCTTGACAATCTCAAGTAAAAATGGCATCGGGTGACAAATGTGGCGAGGGTTTCCATGACCATCAAAGGCCTCTCACACAAAGAGGGCAAGAGAAGGACTCCACAGTGACTACTCTTGTGTGCTTTGTCTCTTTCGTCACCTTAGGCATGACATCTTCTGTGAAAAAATCCTTCTCAGATAGATCTTCTCTTGATGCTTCACACTTAACTCTCTCTTGAAATGTCTGTAATGTATGCTTTGGGTTGAGGGTATGCGAATTTGCAAAGTAAATAACTTCTATTCATATTATTATTGATTTTTCTGTCAAACTAAGTCGGATTCAACTATTGTTGTAGTTGAAGTAGGACCAAAGAAAGCCCTTAAATGGTAGTGGGCTAGTTGAGTTGGAAGGTGAATCAAGACTCTTGGAGATAAAGAACATGGCCTAACCCTAACTAGTCAGAGGTTTGGCCTGGGTTCATTAATAGCACTAGAAGGGAGACTCTAAGCCCAATTAGCCAGAGGTTGGGCCTAGGTTCGTTGATAGCGTTAGAAGGGAGAGTTACTCTGATCCCGACCCATTTTGGCTAGACCCCGTGTCGATGTGCACTATTTAATGAATATAAAGGATAGATGCTATATAAAGGTGGGTCAAGAATTTTAGAGAAAATTAAACTTTAAATTTGTTTTGAGCCTCATTTAATTTTGTTTTAACCAAGGAAAGGGGTCTTACAAGTGGAGCTTTAATTAATATTGAAACAATATATTAAACATAAAGTGCAAGGTCGCCAGTAGCCTGAATATGCATTGTAGTCTATATACTCCGCGTACATTGTATTAGCCTGAACCTAACTAGTCAGAGGTTTGGCTCGGGTTCATTAATAGCACTAGAAGGGAGACTTTATGCCCAATTAGCCAAAGGTTGGGCCTAGGTTCGTTGATAGCATTAGAAGGGAGAGTTACTCTGATCTCGACCCATTTTGGCATTTTGGTTAGACCTCGCATCGATGTGCACTATTTAATGAATATAAAGGATAGATGCTATATAAAGGTGGGTCAAGAATTTTAGAGAAAATTAAACTTTAAATTTGTTTTGAGCCTCATTTAATTTTGTTTTAACCAAGGAAAGGGATCTTACAAGTAGAGCTTTAATTAATATTAAAACAATATATTAAACATAAAGTGCAAGGTCGCCAGTAGCCTGAATATGCATTGCAGTCTATATACTCCTCGTACATTGTATTAATAAACACAACTGCAAATGCACAATCATGGTGACGAAAGTCATGATTACAAAATAAAGCTTAAAACCTTTGCACCAAATAAAGTGTCTAAAAATAGATTTTTCAATTTTAAATTTTTAAAATATTTTTTTGTATTTATTGACATTACAAATGTTTATTTATTTTTAATCACCTAATTATAGCAAGGTCAATGCATTATAAATAAATTATATCTTTCCTAACTTACAAAATAATAATCTTTAAAATTATATTAAATAATTCCTTAATTTTTTATTAATGGTTAAAATTATATAAATTAATTACTTCATATTTTTAATAATGACTAAATTATAAATTTATCACTAATTTTTTATTGAAACTGTTTATTTATTTTAATGTTTTTTATATAATTATTTTCTTATAATGTGAAATTATTTCTGATAATTATATATGGTTATTGTTCAAAATGATGGGCCTTGATAAATACCTATAAATATGGGGTGAGACAAATAATTATGTAAAACATTTAAATATTGTTTTTTCTTTCCAATTTCATACAAAATATGTATTAAACGATATTAGGAATATTTGAAAAAAAAGGTGAAAAAAGTTTTATGGAATATGTGTATTATGCATATGAGTAAGTCCGGCATAATGTTTGTTTTAATTAATATAAGAGATAAGAGATATGTTAGAAATGTTTTATTGAATCTGCTATATTATATAGTTTTTATTATTTTTTTTAATAAAATAAAATTTATAATAATATTTATTGAAGGATTATGGGATAGGTAGGATAAAAGTTTTTATTATTTTTAATTAATTTATATGTTCTTTTTATTATATCTATTTTTATTTATTTAATTATTTTTTTTTCAATTCTATTTTTACTTGTTTAATTACCGTTTTTATTCTATCTATTTTTATTTGTATTGATAAGTAGTTCATTATGGGGAATAAACAAGAAATGAAGCAATTTTATTAATTAATTATTTTTTAAGAAAATATGTATAAAGTTAGGTATGTTATAATTATTTATTTATGTTTATAAATAATATATTTATTTATATTTGGTTCAATTAAATTTATTTAAGAAGTACATTAATTAAAATTAAACTAATCTAATAAAAAGGATTTTATAATCTTTTATGATAAATAAATAAAAATTTAAAATTAACATAATAATATAATATAATTACCCAGTTTAAAAAAAAACCAATAAATCCATAAATTATAATTTGTTTTCACACGATTCAAATTTGTAAAATTTCAAACAGATTAACTTCAAAATGCATTTATCTCTCTATTTCATAAATAATAGATAATAAATTATTAAAAAAAAAATGAGTATTTAAATAAAATTCAAAATTCTTACCAAACAAATTGCTAAACTGGGAATTGCAATAAGATCTGAATCAAATTATAAAGGAAAGCCTATTAAGAGAGATGGTATTTGACAGAACTATATTTCCGGCTATTAAGAGAGATGGTATCCGACAGAACCATATCCTCTGTTATCTATAGGTTGTGGTTCAACTTTCAATGTGGAGATTTGGTCCCCAGAGAACCCCCATTCAATTTCAATTCCGGCTATTAAGAGAGATGGTATCCAACAGAACCATATCCCCTGTTATCTATAGGTTGTGGTTCAACTTTCAATTGGAGATTTGGTCCCCAGAAACCCCATCCAATTTCAAACAAACAAGATTATGTATACATAAAAGTTGGGAGTTCGCAGTCTACAGAGGTTGAGGAATTGGTTGAGGAATTGGTTGGAATCCAGGTAAAAAATAATAATTTTTTGTATTAACAGTGTTTGAATTATTTTTTGATAATGGAAATGGATTCAACACCATCAAAAACTTTTAAGACACTCAAAATATTGAAATTTAACAGCTATAGCTTGGTTTTAGAAAAATTCTCCATAATTTCCCTGGAAAAAACAATACTACTACCAAAAGCTGCTCAAAACATAAAATCTGGGAGTTGGAAGTCTACGGAAGTTGAGGAATTGGTTGGAATCCAGGTAAAAAAAAAAATAATTTTTTTCATTAAGAGTGTTTGAATCATATTTTTGATAATGGAAATGGATTCAGCACCATCAAAAACTTCGAAGACACCCAAAATATTGAAATTTAACAACTATAATTTGGTTTTAGAAAAATTCCTACTAAATTTTATCAAAATATAACGGGAATTTCCATAATTTTCCTGGAAAAACAATACTACCGCCAAAAGCTGCTCAAAACACAAAATCTGGGAGTTGAGAGTCTACAGAGGTTGAAGAATTGATTGGAATCCAGGTAAAAAAAGAAAAAAGAAAAAATTTGCATTAACAGTGTTTGAATCATATTTTTGATAATGGAAATGGATTCAACACCATCAAAAACTTCTAAGACACCCAAAATATTGAAATTTAACAGCGATAACTTGGTTTTAGAAAAATTCCTACTAAATTATATCAAAATATAACCAGAATTTCCATAATTTTCCTGCAAAAAAAACAATACTACCGCCAAAACTGCTCAAAATAAAACTATGTCCGCATAAAAACTGCTCCCAACAAAACCATGTCCACATAAAAGCTGCTCCAAGCTCTAGTTGGTACGACATGGGAAATTGGAGTGCGACCTTAAGTGAGGTCCACAACAAAGTGAACACCACCACTGGCGTGACAGCGTTGTGGAAATTAACTTCGTCGAATCTTTCAAAACATATTACAACACAAAGCTACGGCTGGGGCTTACACACTGAAACCCAATATAACTCGCTCTCTCTCTTACAGTGTTTTACCCCAATTTTCTCCTTCAATTGCTGTAGAGAGGCAGCTGATATTCTCATTGTGATTGTCTTGCACATCGATTGTATCAATGCAGGAACTCAAAGGTAACTACTATGCACACCCACTCTGCTTTTTTTAACGCTTCTTCTTCGTTATTGTCGCCTGATTATTATGATCTTTGGGGTTTGGGGTTACAAAGAGTTTGGAGATGAGCAGCAGCTTCTGCGCAGCATCGATGAGGACGACCTGGAGGAGGGGTTTGTGGGCGATGGTGATCGCCATCCGAAGATAAAAGTCAAAAATCTTTGGAGGAAGACGGAGCAGGGGACGAGCCTTCTGTCTGGCGTGTCGGTCGACATATGGAAGGGAACGGTGGTGGGAGTAATAGGGCCGAGTGGGAGCGGAAAGTCGACATTCCTGAGGGCACTGAACAGGTTCTGGGAACCGCCCGCCGATTCCGTCTTCCTCGATAACCACGACATCACTAACCTCGATGTGCTCGTCCTCCGACGCCGTGTGGGCATGCTCTTCCAGACGCCAACCCTCTTCGAAGGTCGGTAATCATTTTAATGCGCAATTCTTGTTCACCTTCATGAATTGTGTGGGGATAATCTTTTTTATACACAGGAAGCGTTGCGGATAACATAAGGTACGGGCCGGCGCTCCGCGGGGAGAAATTGTCGGACGAGAAGGTGGTTGAGTATTTGAGCCTTGCGGATTTGGAATCCTCTCTGGCCGCCACATCCGCCAACAGTCTGTCCGTAGGGCAAGTGCAGAGGGTGGCCTTGGCCAGAGCTCTCGCCAACGACCCTGAGGTCGGTCTTGCTTTTTCTGAATTTGTTTAATGTTGAGGGAATTGGATGGCGGAGGAAGAGGATTCTGTCATTGTTTTCTTTTGTCGAAATTTGACTCTGGCTGTTGTGAGAAATAGGTGCTGCTGCTGGACGAGCCGACGAGCGCCCTGGATCCCATATCCACTGAGCACATCGAGGAGTCGATTGGGAAGCTGAGAAGGGAGAAGGGGATGACCATTATCATGGTCTCCCACAGTGTCAAACAGATTCAAAGAATCGCCGATCTCGTCTTTCTGTTGGTGGATGGGCAGATTGTGGAGACTCTGAAACCCGACCAGCTCTGCAATGCAAAACATCCCACGGCTCTCAAGTTCCTTGAATTGAGCTCTTGAATTTCACCATCACAAACAATGCAGTTGAATGAATGAAGTTTGATGAAGTGATTTGTAAACAATGCAGTTGAATGAAATTTGATGAAATGATTTCCTCTCTGGTTATTTTTCTGTCAGTGTGTCGGGTCAGAATGCAATTGCAACTGGTATGCTTTTATTCCCGGCTAATAAAATGAGATGCCCGGGCATTATTGGAAATTATACCCTAACTAGTTTGCAAATTTGTTTCAAAATTATTGAAAGATAAAATTTGATAGAAATTTTTCTGAATCTAAATTACAATGGTTACATTTTAATATTTTAAAAACCTAAATTTTTTTTTATAATATTAAATTTATTCTAGCATAAAAACACGATAAAACACTGCTAATGCCAACAATACCCTCTGCATGGGAAAATGAAACCCATCGCTCAGAGTGGGCGTAATTTGTGACAATGGAGAAATAAATTGGATCCATACCTGCACGGACGTAGCCGCCCTTTTTGACGATGCACAGCACCTTTTTTTAATGCGAATGAATGGGTTATAGACCTACTTCACACGTTTTTATTGTCCATTTAAGAAGGATTATATATATATATATATAATATATATATTTAATTTTTTTTTTTATGTTTTATTAAATAAACATATTATAATATATAATAAACATATTATATATATAATAATATATAATATAATCATAATAATAATATATATCCATCATCGATATATACAACCAGGTAATTAATAGATGAAATTGATTTTAAATATTTTTAAATTAAAATTTGTTAGTATATTTTAAAAATCAAAAGTGTATGATTAATTTTAAAATTGTGTAATTTTTTTGAGGAGTGTGGGTTTATTATAATATTTAAAAAATAATTTAAATAATATAAAATCACATTCATAAAAAATGTCATATTTATTAAAACATTATCATTAATTAAACTATGCCATATATATTTCATTATATATATAAAAAATTGACTTGATGTTAAATTAATTTTAATGTTAAATGAGGAAATTAGTTATACCATATATATTTCATTATATATATAAAAAATTGAGTTGATGTTAAATTAATTTTAATGTTAAATGAGGAAATTAGTTTTCCACAAAAAATTGTGGAGAGTGTGAAGTTTATAGGACTTTTTATTTTCACAAAGAGCTTCACCACTCCCAGAAAAATTATTGTAAATATATTTGATACTTTTATAAAAAAGATTAGTCGATATATTCATGATTTTGATTATTATTAATTTAAAAAATAAAAATTAATCATAAATATTAATAAATATATTCATGTTTCATTATAAAATATTGTAAGATGTATTAATTATATACATCTTGTTTTGAAAGATTTTATGGAAATCTTAACGGCTCTATTTTTTAGGCCAGATTTTTAGTTTAAGGGATTTTTTTGTTGGAAACTTTTTCATTTTGGTGTTATTGCTACTGATCTATTGCATCCAAAAAATTTATTTTACAATAAGGTTCTTCCCACATTCAAGTTAAGGATTAAGATTTTCAATCTTCGTGAGGTCAATCTCAAGGGGGGTTTTTATATAAAAGGGGGCTTTTATATAAAGGTGAAATCCATTGACATGATATTTTCCCTTGCAACTAATATCCAAGATCAAACAAGAATCTTACCCATCTTAATGCAACTCCTATACAAAGGTAGGCAACTTTAGGCAAGGATCTCACTCAGAGATTAGAGCATAGAAAATGACACTTTAATTTTCCTAGTTTCAAGACTAAATGTTAGAGCCAAAAGGAAGGGATGGGCCCTCTACATCCCAATCTTAATCCTTCAAGGATGCCCTAAAGTCGGAGCTCTCACAACCAAATCTTAAAAATATTTCAGCGCGAGTCTTCCTATGGAATAATTAGAATATTTTCCAACTATTGACGTTACTCATTCCTAATCTGTCATTTTTTGCATAGGTTATGAGTGCCATGCCATTATTGATCATTTTAATGGGTTTTGGCCATTGGCATATTCTCTTTGGGAATGGGTGAATCAGAACTAATCTCCAAATACAAAATTGTTTATGTTCAAAGGGTTTCTTTGTGGTATATTTCAAAAATCTAGAGAATTGTTAAAGGGTTTTTTATAAAAGACCCTAGTTTTGGGGACAAAGTGGACTCTCCTTTTAGCCATGGCTCCCTGAATTTATATCTATATCCATGACAACTATGGCTACTCCTATTTGAGTAAGATTCCCTAGTTGCCCATTCATTTAATAAACCCAGATATCCTACTTGAGTTAGATAACACACTTGGTAGTTTTATTAAGATAGAAACATATAGGATTGGGAGGGGTATTATAACCTTTGTCCACATATATGTTGAAATAGATCTTAACAAAGGGTTGTCGGACCAAATCCTCATCAATTGTCATGAAAGAGTTTATTCAAAACTTGTGGATTACGAAAACACAATTGTCCACTGTAGGATTTGTCAACAACAAGGTCATCTTCAAAATGTTTGTCCTTCTTCGCAAGGGCTTTGTCCTCCCTCGGAGGCTAAGAAAAAGAATCAAGGATGAAAAGTTCCACAAGACCCAAAAGGATATATAAATTCTTTAGTTTTCAAGCAAGTTAACATGTAGAAATAAAAATATTATGCAACCAAATCAAGTCCTTCAATCTTAGCTCAACAATGCATAGCGCCATTTCATCCCTTAGATGTTGAACTCCAACCCTTGGATGGAGACAAAGGAGATACAACCATGATCTTAGCCTCATCAGCTAGCAAGAAAAAATGTTTTCATGAATCAGATTATTCAAATAGTGATAAGGAAGTAGCCAATATTACAAAGCTTCTAGAAATGGAATTTCCTCAAAGAAATATGGCCATTGTCTTCCCTTATTTGTTCGAAAACTCCTCAAAATGGATAGATGTTCATAAAAAAAGGGCTCCAAAAACCAAAACCATAGTAAATGTATTGGCATTGCCAATCACAAATTAGCTTGTATTTTGCTTTTGCTTTTGGTTGGATTCTAAAATGGATAAATGCTCATAAAAAAAGGGGCCCAAAAACCAAAACCGTAATAAATGTATTGGCATTGTTAATCTTAGATTAGCTTGTATTTTTCTTTTAGCTTTGGTTGGATTCTCCTAAAAACTAACCAATCCAAATTTCTCACTTTCCAGATAATCTTAAGATACTACCTTATCTTTGACTTAAGATTTGGTTGGAATTTCTGTAGGACTAACCTATTCCAAAATTCTCTGTTTTCATGAAATTTGTTAATCATATATATAATTTTAGAATAGTTTTTAAATAAAAGATAATTAATGTTTAAAAACCATGAATAACAATTAATTTTTTTTCCTTTCAA
>APFE030683548.1:31742-74362 GCA_000404065.3 Pinus taeda | reverse complement strand
AACCACATTCACCACACCATGGGGTACTTTCGAATACATTAGAATGCCGTTTGGACTAACCAACACTGGGGCTACATTTCAAAGGGCTATGGATTATGCCT
The DNA here is from genome assembly GCA_000404065.3 of Pinus taeda. Lineage (NCBI taxonomy): Eukaryota > Viridiplantae > Streptophyta > Pinopsida > Pinales > Pinaceae > Pinus > Pinus taeda. Next base: position 74,261 of record APFE030683548.1, on the reverse strand, counting down.
TCAAGGGGTTAATTGGGAAATTTATTGAAATTTACTAGGATGATCTTACTGTTTTTTCTAAGGATGGTATTAGTCATATAAGTCATCTTCGACAAGTTTTTGATAGATGTAGAGAGTACGAGATTTCTTTAAATCTGGCTAACTCTGTTTTTGGAGTAACCGAAGGGAAATTACTTAGCCATATCATTTCTAAAGATGGAATTAAGATTGATCCTGAAAGAGTTGAGGCTATCCAAAAGATTCCTCTTCCCCATAATCTTAAATCCCTTCAGTCTTTCCTTGGAAAAACAAACTTTTTTAGAAGGTTTATTCCAAATTACGCAGAAATAGCTAAGCCTATTTAGAGTCTTCTAAAGAAAGATGTAAGATTTGTTTGGCAAGAAGACAACAAAAGGGCTTTTAAGGAAATCAAAGGTGCTATTGCAAAAACCCCTGTTTTAGTTAGTCCCGATTACTCGGATTTCATGATTTTCTCTTTCGCTTCTGAAGATACCATTGCTGGTGTCTTATTACAGAAAAATAAAGATGGTCACGAGCAACCTATTGCTTATTTAAATTCTGAATTAAAGTACAATACCATGGAAAAGCAAACCTATGCCTTAGTCAAATCTCTTAAGCATTTCAAAACTTATGTGGGTTATTCTAAAATGATTGCTTTTGTCCCACATTCTGCTGTTAAATATATATTAACTTAAACTGATTGCTTAGGGACTCGTGCTAGGTGGGTTACTAAAATACAAGAATATGATTTAGAGATTAGACCCACCAAGCTAGTCAAAGGCCAAGGCTTGGCTCAAATGTTGACCGAAGGTAATGAAAAGGCTCTTGGTTTGATTTGTCGTAACGATCTATCTTCACCTGAGCTGCAAAGATTAGGGGAGCATGAATGGTACAAGGACATTGTTTATTGCCTAATAAATCTTACGTGTCTTAACTATTTAGTTGCTCATAAGAGAAGGGATCTTAGATTAAAAGCCACTAAGTATTGCCTTATGAAGGATGGCCTTGGATGGAGAAATCCCGAGGGCATAGTACTTAGACGTGTTTTTTTTTTGTAAGCTGAGTAGGTCCTTTTCTATTAACATAAAACAATATTTACAAATAACAAGGTGGTCTCACCTCGCCCCGGAGGGAAACCGGGTATTTTGACCACCCAAAGTTTTCACATCAAAACAAAATTTAAAGTATCCAACTGTTCAAACCATACTTCATGTCCTGATTCTGTTTCTATTTCCATACTATTGCCTATATACTGCTTCCTATAAATAAAAACAGCAAAAGAGTTCATGCCTACAGTAAAACAGAAAACGAGACAGATCCCAAAACAGTAAAACATGCCTTCGATCACTACTTATCAGGCTCAGCTTGCTGGACTTTTTCCTTCTTCACCAGCACTCCACTTGCCACGAGCTGATTCTGCAGATCCTCCAGTCTTTTTTCTTGCAGAAGCATGGTTATGACTATGTCCTTCAATTCCTTTTTCACATTAGGGAGACTCTGAACCATCTCAGCCATCTCCATGGCTACCTGTTCTAAAGCTTTTGCCATAAGCCTTTTCATGACCCAATACAAGTGGAGAGACTGCTTGTAGAGGGTCATTCTTCCTCTGGTATGGCCAGGGTCAGGCATAATAGCAATCCAATCTTCCATCTCTTCTTCAGATTGAGCCTGGATGGCTTCTTCTTCCCAATGCTCCATAATTCTCCTGATCTTGGGGTTAGAATTCTCCCTATACTCCTGTTCAGCAATTCTGATTCTGTCTCCAATTGTTTGTCTTGTCCGCAGTTTACCATTTCCCGCATCAGGCTCAGCCTCCGCCTCCAGGGTTGGGCTGCATTGAGTACTTAGACGTGTTGATGAAATTGAGTCCAAGAAATTAGTTTCTGAGTTTCATTCAGGATTTTGTGGTGGTCATTATGCTGCTAGAACTACTGCCCACAAAATTCTGAGAGCTGGTTATTATTGGCCTTCAATTTTTTCTGATGTGCATAAGTTTGTTAGAAGTTGTCAAGCTTGTCAACTGTTCACTGGGAAACATAAGCTTGCTGCCCTGCCCTTACAACCTGTCGTTGTGGAGGCACCTTTTTAGCATTGGGGTCTGGACTTCATCGAGAAGTTTCATGAAAATTCTAGCAATGCCTACTCATGGATTTTGACTGCTACTGATTATTTCACTAAATGGGTTGAAGCCATCCCTGCTAAGAATGCCATTGAAAAGGTCATTATGGATTTCGTTGAAAATAATATCATTACGATTTGGTGCCCCCGCTAAGATCACTACTGATAATGCCAAGGCTTTTAGTTCTTCAGAATTCTCATCTTTCTGTTTTAAGTATGGCATTGTTTTATCTCATTCATCAAATTACTATCCTCAGGGTAATGGTCCGGTTGAAGCAAGCAATAAAAATCTCATAACCATTATCAAGAAGATCGTAGGAGATAATAAGCAATCTTGGGATAGCAAAATCAAGTATGCTTTATGGGCAGATAGGATTACTAAAAAGAAAGCTACTGGTAAAAGTCCCTTTGAATTGGTTTATGGCTTGGATGTAACCTTACCTGTGCACCTGAAATTGCCAGCTTATCAACGCCTTCAACATTTTTCCACTAATAAAGATGTTGTTCAAAATATAATAGATCAGATTGTGGAGTTAGATGAAGCTCGTAGGACAACTTTTGATACTATATGTAAAAATCAATCTAACATAAGAAAAGCTTTGATAAATCCTCTCGATCTAGATTTTTGCAAGTTGGAGATATGGTACTTCTTTGGGATCGCAAGAATGAAAAACCAGGAAAACATAAGAAGTTCGACAGTTTGTGGTTGGGACCATACATTATTCGAGATATTGTTGGACCAAACTCATTCCACTTGAGCAGATTGGATGGCGAACCACTTGATTTACCTGCAAATGGCCAAATGCTCAAGTTGTTCTTCAAAGATGATATTTGATACCATGGGGCATCCTCTGTATTGTATTTCTAACCCTACTTATTTTTTCAGCATTTTCAAGTCTGTTTTAGGATTAGATTTACTTTTCATGTTACTGGATAGTTAATAAATGAAGAGCTTATATCTTTCCTGTGCTTAATGTTATATGATGATTTTTGGATGGATGCTACTTATGTTTTGTTGTGTGTTGCGTGGATGTAGGTTCTGGATTCTCACATTCCTACAGTGCAGCAATGTGTTCCCAAGTAGAGCTAGATGTTGACCACTACGTGTCAACTACCCATAGCAGTACACCCCCTTTTTTCGCAAAAAGAATAGCGCTTGATCGATATGTCCGTGCCATTCGACTATCATCATCAGTCTAATCATGTTATTTTGTAAACCCAGTATTCATGTGTAAATTGTAAATAATCTTAGCAGATCTGTGTCATGTAATTACCTAGATAAACCTAATCTTCTAGTGATGATCTACGTTTCAGAAGGTTTTTTGTCTCACCGATCCATGATCGGCAGAGTTTTCCTTCAGCTTAACCCCAAAGTCAGAATGGATTCTGTCATTTGAATCTTAGGGGAGTCCTAGTGTGCTAGATCGAGTCTATGTAAAAGTGATTTAGAAATAATCCTAACTATTTGGTTAGGTTATTTTATTACAAATTGCTTGATCTGTTAGATTTATGTTTGTGCCGCATAACTGGGTAGTCTATGAGGGTCTATGTCAAATGGGTTTCTCCCTTTGAGATGTAAAAAATGATGATGTAAAGTGTTTTGAGGGTTAGAAAATGTTTTATTCCCTCATAAGTCCTAGGTCCTACGTGATTTTCCCAAAGAATAAGTTCGAGGGTTCCTTTATATATATTAATAAAAATAATAATAATAAAAAATAAAAAAATAAAAAAATAAAAATAAAAGTAAAAATAAAAATGAAATAAGATAACAAAATAATAAAAAGTCAAAGTTTCAACGAAATATATGAAATTTTTTAATTTTTTATATTAAAATGTGAAATTTCCTCAACATTTAAAATTTCGACAGATGAGATTAAAAGAGATTTTGATCTTCATTGATGGTCGAGATCACTTTGACATGGATCACTCAAACTAGCCGTTGGGAATTTTTTTCTTTAAATAGGGTGTCAGGGGTCATTTGAGATCATTCGATCTGAGTTTTGTGCTAAAGAAAGCTCTCTTGTAATCATTTTTTCATGTGCAATAAAGAAAGACTTTCGGGTTGAAATCTTGCTGGTGTTACTCTTCTGGAAATTTTGTAAGATGTTTTATTTTTCTGCATAATTATTAGTTTCAGCCATTGATGATAGCTTGATGAAGAGTGATTTTAAACACATGTATCTTGTTTAGTCACTAGGGTTTGAATGGTAGTTAAATTTCTGAATATAATGGCAAGTATCTCCATTAGCTCTGGATTTTAGTATCGTTTTCTCCCTCTTTGTTAATGGTTGAAGTAAGCTGTGCAGGAAAATCTTTATTTTGAAGATCAACGAGCGTTTGGGGAAGTTCTTGGCTGAACTAGCCAACTCTTGAGAAGCATTTTCTAAAGAGCCCAGCTAGTTTTGATTTCAGGCTTATCATTAGAAATTTTTCTTGTGAATGCATGAAAAGTTTTCCGAAGCACCTCATATTGAACTTAAAATTTTGAAAATATTTCTGTAGCATACTGATAAGTCTGGCTATTTAGAGTCTTTAAACTGTGAATACTGTAACTATTTAGCTAGTTTTAGGGTTTTAACTTTGTTTCTGGGTGTTGGTTTTTGTCATTACAAGTTGCAGATTTGAAGGTGTAGTCTTGTTCCAAAGCCAGATCTAGGCCCTGGAGGGTAAGATCTGGTCTCAACATCATTTTTGTAGGGATACTCTTCAACGGATTTTGAAATTTTTTGAAGAACCTCGAGGGTTTGTTCAAGCTATCTGCCTACTGGGGTTTCATTTTTGTATGATTTTTTTTAAAGGTGAGAGCTGTCCAAACCCTCACTTGTGCACTGCAAGCCCTTCCTCCATATACGCATATTCTCAAACGCTGCCCCTCCTGCGTTTTTCTGCTGCCATTGCAGCTGTGTCTCTTCTTTGCCACCATCAGGGCCTCCTTCTCCCTCTGCAGCTATCATCCAACCCTCTCCATAGTTTGCGGTTTTGATTGCTGTAGTCACCTCTCCATCTGCCATTGCCCTTAGTCCCATCACACTCTTCTCCTCATGCTATCAGCCTCAACGTATTTCCCCTCTCTCGGCTTTCCCTTACACTCTTCTGCTGCCATCGTGAGTCCATCCCCCCACCATTGTTGCAACTCCCCTACACGTAGCACTTTGCCTGCGTCTAACCTCCATTCCCACGTTCCTCACATTCAATGCTATCATTTTTCTAAAATCTGCAAACCTGCAAGTCGAGGTCCCCATCTGACTTGCCTTGTCTTGTCACGCTGCCAAACCCTCATCATAGCCTCTTTCTACCTGTGTATGATCCACCATCCCTGTAGATTCCATAAGCCTGTACGCTGTCTTCTCTTCCTTTTAGACTCTCTCGCAGCCATCACCGATCCTCACAGTCGCCCATCCACGCTGCCTCAAAACCCTCAGACGCGTTTTCTCGCCATCTCTCATGCAATCCCCGCCCCTGCAAACAACATTTAAAGCCCTCAACGTCTCCTTAGCTGCTCACGTCGACTCTCCTCCATGCAATCTCCTCCTTTTGCCGTCGAACGCCTAGGCTTACATAAATCAAACTTAAAGCATTTCATATATCTGATGGATTGGGCTTTAGGCTTAGAGTTAGATTTAGTTTATTTGTTTTGTTTGATTTTTTTAAGGTAGGCTTTAGTTTTAGTACTATATATATTTAAGTTTATTTTTGTTTTATTTTTTTGGTCTTATTATAAAATAATAAAAAAAAAGATGAAAAAGAAATTTTCACTTTTGTGATTTTGTTTTTTTTTGTTTATTCGATATATACATATTCATGTGTTAGGCTAAATTTTTTTTTCTTAAGTTTTAAGATTTTCTTTTTTAGTTTTGTTTGATTTTTAAAATAAATCAAAAATCAAAAATAAATAAAAAAATGATTTTTTTTTTTTTTTTTTAAGTCTTGCTTAATCAAGGAAATGATTCAAGTTTAAATTTTCTTGGTGTCTTTTTTTTGTTAGGGATAAATTTTTTTAAAGTGGAATTAGTATTTGTCATTTTTATATAGTTAAATGTGCTTAAACCTTTAGACTTAAAGATTAGCTATTTGAAATTGGTGAATCATTTTATGAACTGGTTAGCATTTAAAATTTCGTGGTTTTTTGAAGTATTTTATATTTTGAAATTTATTTGCTAGAATATTGTGCATTTATTGAATATTTTGCATCTGGTGAAATTAATCATTGCTTGGATTACTTGATAATAAATGATTGTTTACAAATTTCATATTTCTTCAGCGGTTGATAAAGAATTATTTGGTCATTAACTCCATAAGGCACTGATCTTAAGCATTTAAAATCCAAATAAATTTTAAGTGTTGCTAAGCTTCAATCGAGCATTTAACTGCCTTGCTGTGTCTCCCAACCTAGCTGGTTCCTAGTTGGTCTTCTTTTATCTCATAGGGTTTAGCCCCCTTAGCCTAGGGAGGCGGCTTAAACAGAGAGATCGGGGAACAGGGTGATAGTCCCTGGTCTGAGCATTGTCGCGGTGCTTAGACACTCTGCAAGACAATAAATGACAAGGGAGAACCACGATGGCTATGGAGTCATTCCCCGAAGTGTTGTGTACAGAATACTGTCGACCACCGTGGACAACACATCATCACACCGTTGACCACTGTGGAGAACAGCGTTCCACAAATAGTGCTTAGTGACGTGGAGTAGTTGACTATCGACCGATACGGAGAACGGATCCGGTCAATTTGTAAATGAAGCATCGTGTCTGTTGAACTGCCATCGATTTGGTAAGAAAACAATAAAGTTAATTTACATATAAGCTATATAATTACATTCTTATATTTAAATTATAACTTTATATATTATGACCTTATTATATATGTATTATATAGTTAAAAAATTTCGGATTATACGATTATTTAAAAATATATATATAATATTATATATATATATATATACATATATTTTTAAAAAAAATTATTATTAAAAAAAAAAAAAAAATAGTATTTAGAAAAAAAAAGAAATTCAGTAAAAAATAAAGTTAAAAGAAAATTGAAAAGAAAATTGAGTTATTATAAAAAAAAGTATTATATATATATATAATATATATATATATATATATATAATATATATATTTTTCTTTTTTTTCTTTTACATAATCGGTTGCTCTTTGTATTCCAAAAAAAAGATTGGAGAGGCTAAGCTTCATTGTTACAAGGCGTTATGCCCGAGAAGCAAAGTAAGGAAATATTACATAGAGGACAAAATTCCCCTTTGCTTCTGTCGTTCTTGACTTTAGGAAAACTTGAACTAGTATAGATTGTAGAATTGAGGCTTCTGTGATCCATCATAGTTATAAGAAGGATTTCGGCGTAAATCACATATAGAGAGACATTTGTCGACGCGTTTCGAACCAACCAGTGTGGTTCATCGTCAGGACAAGTTGATTCTTACTGTTTCAGTTTATTAGTATAGATTCTAATAAACTGAAACAGTAAGAAACAAAATTTGCAAGTCATGCTTAGTCAATGTTTATATCACTGATTTGGTGGGTTGTAGGTTCTTCAGGATTGCCTTCAACACCTGCATTCCTTAAATTTGAAGAGTTGGTGCTGGGAGCGTTACTTTTTTCCATGATGAACTTTAGGATGTCAATGGACTCTTGGACATGATTGCATCTATTTGAATTGCTCCTGAAGGTAAGAAACTCCGTGGAGAAAGAGATTGAGGTCGACCTCATGCTTTTCCTTAGTGATCTGGGCTTGGGTGTTTATTTTGGTGTCCAAAATCTTCTGGTGAGCTCGGATTTTCTCTAGTTCTGCCTGCAGATTGGCACAGTGTAAGCAGTCCATTAGTGTCGGTATCTTCATCCCTCCATCAGGGATCAAATTCTCTTGTTGCATTGCATATTAGGTGTCTCGCTCAGTCAGCTGCATTCCATTAAGAGCATGGATCATCTGATGGTAGTGGCTTGTTGTACATTTTCCCTCATGCCCTTTACTTGCTGGCCCATTTCCATTTATTTAGATCATCTGCAGTCACTTTTGTCTTTAAATTTGCAAGGGTCATTTTTAGGGTTTTAGTCTCATTAGGTCTAGGGTTTCGTCAAAAAGGTCTCCAAAATGTTCAATAACGAACATCAGGCGCATGAGGAGGTTGAATAAAGTTCCAGTACCAATAAATTCCATCATCATATGCCCAGGGTTTTTGAGGAAAAACATAGTGTTCTATGTTTTCATGTATATAATTTGGTGTAATTTCAATTTTTCATATGTATAAGTTTCAGTGGCAACCCTGGTCACCTTGCCAAGCTTTAACATCTTCATCACCTACAAGGCAAACAAAAAATCAAGTCATTCAGTAAATCAGAGGCAAAATAAAGCAAAACTGCCTAAAAACAGAGTTTGAAAAGAAAGTGTCAACTGTAAACATTACAAAAGTGGGTTTTATGAGTAAAAATTTAAAGTCTTTTGTATATAAGCCATTTCTTGTATTTAAAAAACTCATTTGCATCCAAAAGAGAAAGAGGAACTTAGAGCAAGGTCGTGGAAGGAAAATTGTAGCAAAGAATTTCAGTTTCAGGGGTGTGGCGCGGCGCATAGGGCTGGCGTGGCTCATTGGGCCGCCCTCCACAGTGTAAAAAATACATTGGTGCGGCGCATACAGGAGGCGCGACGCATAGAGCTGCAAGCCATTTTCACCACAAAATTCATTCAAACGCTCAATTAGCTCGGTTGCCACCTGTCCAAAGTAAGTCAAAAACTCTTCCAATGCCAATGAATGTGTGTCTTAAGATGTTTATGATGATTTAGTAAAAAAATTTTCAAACCCTACCTCCTTGCAATTTTTGCTCAAAAACCAATTGCTTAGGGTTTGTTCCTTAGATGTGTTTTTGTTGCCATCACTCCCTCATCCTTTGATTCCTTGACTTCTTTTCTAGTTTCATTACTTATTCCACTATCCCCATATCCCTAAATTCATTCACCCCCTATCCCTAATTCCCACTATCCCAAACCCTAGCTACAAAATTCCCAAAGCCTGATTGCTATCCCAAAGCCTAATAACTGTCCCTAAAACCCTTCTATTCCCCAAATTCTAGTTAGCAACATTCCCAAAACCCCTCTTACCCTCGCCCTTCATAGTCCCTCATACATTTTCATACACTTGGCAGCAAAAGATCAAAGACACCTAGAATCTCTTCATACTCATCTAAGACAACACAAACATTTGGCAAACATGGAATCTGATCCTTCCTATGACCAAGATGAAGAGAAACATAGTGACTCTCCTACAGAAATGGATGCACCAAGGAGACCTCACAAGGGTGGTAAACATATACGAGAGGAGCCTATTTCAATTGCCAAGCTGCAGGCCTGCCCTCTTGCTATCACATGTTTTCAACATCAATCCTATTATTAGTGATGTGAGATGGTTGCGAGAATCCAATACCATCATGAGTTGGCCAGGTTGTTTGTGCTTCATCTACATAATGGTCAAGTCATTCTAGCAGGTGTGACATTCACCTTGACACCGGAGTCTATTTCTCTAGCAACTGGCATTCCAAATGTCGGAGAGCAGTGGAATAAAAGGCAACAAATTGATAGGGAACATTATGAGCCATACATCAAGGTTGGTTATCAGAGACAACTCAGCAGAGTTTTCCCCTTCCGGTACCTGAAAGACTCATATGCTCCCTTGATGAAACTCATAATTAAGTATTTCAGCTGTGAGGGCCGGTTTTCTCGCCTATATGTCTATCATATCAGATTGCCGATGCACTTTACTAGGGTGAGAATGATGAATCTCCCCTACTTCATGTGCTGAAATATTGAGAAGATGACCACCCTAATGCAAAGGAAGACTCCTCAGCAGCAGTATAACAACATTTACCATTTTGCACTAATCAAGATTGTGGTCATGCATCAACTTGGTTTGCAGAACATCTCATGGGAGGATTTCATTTCTCATGAGGTCTTCACGGCTCCTCAAGTACCTCCAGAAGCTTTTCATGAGACAGGTGGACCTTCACATCAGCAGGAGAGTCATGAGACACAGACCGCTAGTGTGCCGGTGTTTGTCACCTATCAAAAGGGCACTAGAAGGTTGTTTGCACCAGCAAAGCGAGTATTATCTCCACCCGGGGTGGAAGGGGTCTCGCTTCCTCCATCAGCAAAGCAGGTTCAGGACAAGGGTAAGCGGCCATTACATGATGAGGGGCCTTCAGGAGAGCAAGAGACAGATTTCATTTTCATTCAGGATGATGACACTAATTTGGGCCCACAAAGCTCAAAGCTCAAGGAGATCATCCAAGAGCAACAAGCGGACATCAATGATTTGTTCCTCAACCTAGAAAGAGCTAAGTGGATAATAAAATACCTGGAGCAAAGAAACAAGCAGCTAGAGGATTAGCAAACCATTATGGAGCTGCAACACATACGAGAAAACCGCCAAGCTGCCAAGAGGAGGAAAGTGAAGCTCACATCACTTGAGCAAGAAATCAATGCTGATCGAGAATCTTGGCTTGAGAGAGTGAATATCCACTTAGAAAAGTTACTAGAGAAGGCCAACAGGGAAAAAACAATGTTGAGGCATATGGCCTACCATTACTTGGCGAGAAATAAAAGTTGCAAGGCAAGAATTAGAAACTTGAAGGCCAAATTGAAGAAGGCGAAAGGAGCAAGATAGACTTTAGATCTTGGCTGAGGCTTCCTTGGCCCAACACAACACTTGATGGAGAACATTGAGCCCAAATTTCAAAAAATTTGGGACATTTTTTGCAATTTTGGAATTTTTGGGCCAAAACACAATTTTCTGCCCAATGTGCCACGCCACCTGGCGCTTGCTTTTGATGGAGGCCTCCTTTTGAGGAAAACTCAACATTTCTGGATTTGTCATGAAAAACTATGCATGCTCACCAATGGCCAAGAAATTTTGACAGGTTTTGAGCCCCCAAAAGGGTAAAAAACACCCCAAAAATGACCTTTCTGCCCCTTTTTGGACATACAGGAAGCAGTGTTGGGAGAACTTAGTTTTGGAGGGGCAAATGGAGGCCAAATTCAAACATTCCACTTGTTCTGGAAAGTAGACAGGCATACATTTTCAACAAGCACACTTGGAGCAAATTTGGACACCGGGAAGGGCCTCCAAAAGTCGCTGCAAAAAGGCGCTAAGCATAAAGAAATCAGAGCGGTGCATTGGGAAAATTTTGCTCAGTTTTACAAAAAATACTCTGTTTTCGCCTAATTTCTTGATAGTTTGACTTTTCTCGTTCTTAATGTCAAACTCATGATGTAATTTAATGTAATTTGATGGATCTTGATGTAATTATGTTAAATTTTCACTCATAGAGGTAGATTCATCCATCAAAAAGTAGTTTACAACTGAATGAATCAGTTCCCTAGTTTTTAGAGGCATGCTGTTCCACTGCCTAATTTTTAGTTTTCAGTTTAGAATTTGTTGGAACAACTCTTAAACTTATGAGCTCGACCCCTAGAGGCTAGGATGAGTTGTTGTTTGCCTATATCTCGTGATTTTTCAGTCACTAGCAAAGGTTGGACTTTTGAAAAAGCTTGGAGCTTCATTGTATACACATTTCAACAGTTTTGGCTAAGGAATAAAGCAGGGTTTGCAGCACTTTATAGGATTCATGTGGCATTTTGCTTTGATATTGTGTTTCCTTCTGTAAATGTAAGTTTACATGTGTTTTATGTATGCCATTCTCTTTCTTGCTTCATCTTAACTAAACAAACAAGGATAAAGGTAGAATCCATTGAAATTTGTAGTGCTCTACCTAGGGTTTGCTTAGTTATTTATGTTTTCAGCTGTTTGAAGAGGATCCCTGAGGTTTTCTTGCCTTCTTCAACTCCCCATTTGTCTAAAGCTCTCCATTTCATTCAATTTGAAGTATCAAATCAATTGCCTACCTTGCCCCATTGAGATCTCTGCAAAACTGAGCCTCATTCCCCAGACTCAAAATTCACCTTTCCATTTGAGCCAACAAAACATCATCAAACTCAATCAAACCGTTCTGCACACATACTTAGTCTAAAATTAGTCTTCACATCAGTCATCTCAAGCCTCATTGATCATATTTTGCTGAGATTGACAAGGAGAGAGTCCTCTCCCGACCTGGTAGGGCTAGCTACCAGGTTAAGCATGGTTTGATGTTACCCTAAATCCTACCTTTCTCAGCCTAAGGTAAATTTAGGCCCTAACATAGTCCTCGTTTCTTGCCATTGTGTATGGTCAAATTGAATTCTCCTTGCTGAAAGAATGCTGTTCCAAAGAGTCTGAGAAGAAAGAACTTGGAGGAGATTTAACAGAAATGGAAATGAGGGAATGGGAATGAAGGCTCAGTGCAGTATAAGATCGGCCGAGAGCAAACGAGGGATGGACCAGATGCATCCAAGGAAAGGGAGTGATGCGATTCTGAGTGAAGAAGAGCGCGAATAAATAAGCACGCTTCGACGAGGGGATAATGAAGAACGAGGATGGAGTCATGGGAAAATTGAGAGAAGGATCACGAGAAAGGAATGAGAGGAATAAAGTACCTTGGGTGATGGGATAGAAGAGAGATTGGCGGATTGAATTCAGAGATATGGTGGTGGAGTCATCGTCAAGATGGATTTCAATGAAGATTTTTGCAGCGAACAGGATCTGATTTCGCTTGAGGACGTTGCGAGTGACAGCGAAAAGGTACCCAATGCTATTAATAAATTTAGCAACCTATCTGAGTATTGATTTGCTTCTGATCATGGAAGATAGTGTTGAGATTTTATGGAGTTGCATAGGAGACTGCCTATGGATCTGGTGCACGCTTTATTTGCACAAGTATCGACCTCCTTGCTGAGGGAGTGAAGAACATGGTAGAAACGGACATCTATCATTTTCTGGGTTAGAACTTGACAGCGATTGATAGTTTGTTGCAGGAGCACATTGGAGGCACTCTGACTATAAACCATTAGACTTATGATGGTGGCCGGGTCTCCAAAGACCATTGCAGTGCTTATGCCAAGTTTTTGAAGCTAAATGAGCCCTTAGTATAGTGCGAGAGCTTCAGCCCTGTTATTGGAGAGGGGGCCTAATCCCCATTCATAAGTCATTTTGATATCTCCATTGGCATTGCAGATGATTCCACTAGCCCTTGCCATTCCTGGATTAGATTTGGAGGCCCCATTGAGGAAGAGATAATGAGTATTACAGTTTTTGAGTCAGATGGAAAACTCCTCATCTTTCAATCTTATTTTCCAATTGTGATTAGAGTTGTTGCGCTGGCTGCTAATGTCACTCCCGCTTTGGCCACTGTTACTTTTATCCAACAAGTACCCTATGAAATTTCTTTCTTCACAGAGAGATTAGCAATGTCAATTTTCTTTTGACTTTTGACTGAGATGGTTTCCAATGTAAGATTCCTTGCCTTGCTACATAATTCCCTGATGTTGGTTTGTTGGTCTTTAAAGACCATGCAGTTTCTTGCTAACCATATGTTCCACAGAAGAGAGTAGGGAAGAGCATCCCAAACTCTTCTAGCAATATTGTTCTTCTTTCGTTGCCACGGATAGTTCCTCTTCTTGAAAACTTCAGCAATGGAGTTATGGGGGCATGGGATATTCATTGTTACAGATATGCTGGTGGGTAGCTTTGATTGTGTAATTGGAGCCTGAAGGATCCCAGCGGAAACCATCATTATCTTTTTTTTTTTATAGGAGCAATGCTATGGAGATTGGTTTCGAGATGAGCAAAACTTGCTTCGAGATCAATGGGTATGGCTGGAAAGATCCATCCAGTCCAAGTCTGAGATTGAGTGTCCCACTGAGATATCTGGTCCAAGTAATGAAGCCCTATGCTGTCAAAGAAGGATAGAATCCGCTCAGTTCCAGGTTTGCTGCTGATAGGCTGCTGTCCCATTATTCTGTCTGCTCCGATTCTGATATTGGTGCCACCCTTGGGGACTTTGGAAATGTTTTGGGCAAGAAAGGGGATTGCTTTCTTGCATAACCTCCAGATTTTGGAGCAAGCTCTGTTAGTGATATCATAGTCCAAGAGGAGCTACCTTGGAGATTTTATATATTTGGCTTCGAACACATTTTCCCACCATGTAGATTGGCCACTAATGAATCTCCAAACAGTCTTGCCACCAAATGCCAGATTTAAGAGCTTGGGTGATCTGATTCCTAAACCTCCATGTTCTTGGGTTTGAATGACCTGCTTCCAATTTATAAGATTGTACTTCTTCTTTTCATTTTTCCTCCCTTGCCAAAGAAAATGATGGAGGATGAATTCCATTTTGTGATGAAAATTGGTTGGAGCTTGCAGAAGCATGAATTGGTATAAGGGGAAAGAAGAAAGACCTGTTTTTAGGAGAACTAGGTGGCCTGCTGGATTGAGCCAAGAGGAGCCCCATTGCTGCACTTTGCTTTTCATTTTATCTATGATAGTATCCCATACTTTAGCTTTCAGAGGACCAACACTCACTGGCATGCCCAGATAAGTGAAATGCCCCCAGTCTATCTTGCAAGGGACTCCAAATGTGCCGGCGATGTTATGAAGGACTTGAGTAGAAGTGTTCCAACCATAGATGCAACTCTTGAGATGGTTGACCATACCTCCTGAGTAGCTCATGTATTTGTCTAAGAGAGCTTTGAAATGATGAGCTATTATATTGAAGGCTCCTCCCATTAATAGTGTATCGTCAACAAATTGGGAGTGATTTATGTTTTTGACTCCATTCCCAAATTTGATACCTGTGATAAGACCGACTCGCCGATTAGAATCCAAGGCCTTATTGAACGACTCAGCCATCAAGATGAATAGGTAAGGAGAAAGGGGACAGCCTTGTCTTAGCCCTCGAGAGGATTGAAAGGAAGGCCCTGGTCTACCATTAATGAGAGGAGAGATCCAAGGACCTGAAATGCAAGCTTTGACAAGGTCAAGGAAGGGTGCAACAAATCCCATTTTCTTTAAAACAAGAAGGAGGAATGAGTGTCTAACTCTGTCGAAGGCATTGGCTAAGTCTAGCTTTAGAATGAAACCTTTTGCATTTCTAGATTGGCTGAAGTGTATAGCTTCTTGGACAAAGAGAATGGAGTCAGAAATTTGTCTATTGGCCAAGAAGCCTCCTTGATTTTCAGAGATGAGCGAGGGGAGGAGAGGTTTAAGATGAGAAGCGAGGATTTTGGTCAGAATTTTGTAAGAAGAATTGCAGAGTGAAATGGGTCGAAATCGGGAGAAGGATGAAGGTCTATTCTCTTTAGGAAGGAAGGCAAGATGGGTGGCATTGGTGAAACCTCCAATTTTGCCCATGTGTTGAGTCCATTTTATCATCTTGACAAGGTATTTTTTGATTATTCCCCAATAAGCTTGTAAGAAGCAAATGGGGAAACCATTTGGGCCAGGAGATTTGTCTGGATGGAGTGTCCAGGTAGCTCTTCTTATTTCTTCTTCTTCAATCTCCTTGATCAAGTTTTCATTGATTTCCTTACTGATCTCAGTGGGGAGGTGTTGCAGTAGATGTGAGTAATCTTCCACCTCTTTCATTTTAGTTAAGAGAGCATTGTAATGATCTAAGGCTGCCTTTCTAATAGCACCTTGAGTGGTTTGGAGATTGCCTTCAGCATCGATGATGGATGTAACATTTTTCCTAATTTTCCTGCCAGTGTCCTGCTTATGAAAGAAAATGGAATTTTTGTCACCTCCTTGCAACCATAGTTGCCTTGACTTTATTCTCCATTTTTGCTCCTCCGCTCTATTGGCACGATATAGTTGGAAGTAGAGATCGCCTTCGAGTGCTTTGTATTCCTGGGAGAGCCCTCGTTCCTCTGTTATGCTGTGAATTTTTTCCAATTTGTTTTTGATTTCAGTTTTGTCCTTCTCAGGTTCCATGTAGTAGTTTTTTTCCCATTCCTTCAAGGCGCATTTGGTCATTTTTAACTTGTTTTCCCATATGTATCCCGACGATCTTTTTATGTGTTGACTCCATGTGTTTTTGACAATCTCTTCAACACTAGGAAAGCTGCTCCACAATGGGCTATATTTACAAGGTATGGGCCCTAAGGGACAGTGGGTTTCGAGAACAAGAGTTGTGGGGTAATGATCAGACACTGAGTAGGAGAAAACAACAACATAAGCGGTGGAGTAAGATGAGAGGAGCGTGACATTCACCCAAATTCTGTTTAGTCTTTCCATGATATTTCCTTTGCCCAGTCTACGATTATTCCAAGTAAATCTGCGATTTTTTGGAACAACATCAACTAGATCATGATCCTGCGTGATGGTCTCCAGCTGTGTTCTGCAAGGGTCATGAGAAAAACAACCTCCTCTTTTCTCATTGGAGTGGAGTGTGAGATTAAAGTCTCCACCAAGAATAATATTGCTGTTTCCTTCTTCATCAATGTCAGTTTTGAGGGAAGTCCAACACTGCTCTTTGTCTCTATAGTGTATTGGTGCATAGATGTTGTAGATAACAATCCTTTGGTTATCTATTAAGCTCTCTAGGGTGACTTTAATCCAGTACTGGCTGATTGTATCTGTTATGTGTTTCCAAATGTTGTGGTTCTAGAGCGTTGCAATTCCCCCGGAGGCACCCCTTGATTTGCTTATGCATCCATTATACTGCTTGAGCTGACCAATGATTCCTTTCATTTCCTGGTGTCCTTGTTTTGTTTCTTGTAGCAATAGGATTTTTGGTTTCTCATGTATTATTCGATCTTTTAGAGCAACAATTTTGGAGGGGTGCCCTAGTCCCCTGCTATTCCAGGATAGAATTTTCATCATTGAGTGTGAGGGGTACGGAGAGTTGCTTGCCCTCCTTGTTCCTTATGCATTGCGTCTTTACTATTTTGCCCCAAAATGTAGGTTTCTATGGGGTTTTGCGTACCCATGGCAATGTCCTTTTGAGCGTTTTCATCTCTCTGCTGTTTTGAACACTTTCTTCTTGGCACTTGTTTTTTTTTTGTTTTCAGAGTTACACCGTGCTCTTTAGAATAATTCCTGGTAGATCTAGAGGAGGGAGGATCATGGGAAAAGGAGGAGGAGATTAGCAGGGGGTGGGTTCATTGGCATCAACTTGGGACATGGAAGGGGGTTATCTTTAGGGGGGGAAATGGCGGAAAAAGGATTGGATGAAGTAGGGGGAGGGAGAGGATGGACGAGGGAGGGGGTGGAGTTTAGGAGAGATAAGGTGGAGGGGATGGCTGTATTAGTCTTGGGAGGGACAGCTTCAGGATTAGCCTTGGGGCTGGGAGCAATCTTCTTTTTCTTGACCATTTCCCATTGCTCATCTTGTGAAACATTTTCAACATCAACTAATTTAGAGCAGCGATTGGCAAAATGGCCATATTTGTGACATACCTTGCATTTAAACGGGATCTGCTCATAGTCCAATTGTTAGATGTGCGTCCAATCATCCACTTTGAGTTTGATGGCCTTAGGGAGGCCTTTGCCGAGATCAACTTCAACACATATGCGGGCGCAGGCTTGCTGTTAGCTTTTGGCTCACTACGATCAATAAATCTTCCAACAATGTTCCCAATGGCTCAAACCGATTCATCTCCCCAACGGTGGAGAGGAAAGTGAGGGAGCCGAACCCAGAACAGGACCGCACTAGGGACATCCAATTCGGGTTCAAAATCCGGAGTCCATTTGTTGAAGTATAAGCCTCTGGAGTCCATGAAATATGGTCCGTTTCTAAAGATAAGATCCTTGTCTTCCCTTGATTCAAAATGGAAGGTGAAATACCCTTTCCCACAGAAGCGGATGGAAATTTTGTCTTGTATTTTATCAAACCAGCTTCGTTCAACCCACCCTTGCACTGTCTTCGGAGAGGGCCAGAGACCAGTGAATTGTCCGATGAGACCTCGTTCTGCTAATGAAAGTGCTGCCATACGAGGGAGAGTAGGAGGAAGGATCACCTCTTGCAGAACATCTAGCTTCTTCACAAACTTAGAAATTGCTAGGCAAGGGCGTTGAGGGGGTAAGGATTTGACTAGGGGAAAGAAGGCTTGTTGGGCAGCAGCCGCCTCCTGGGTTGCATCTGGAGGGGCCATGGCTGAGGGCTGAAGGCCGAAAGAATTGGTTCAGCGGCTAGTAGCAGTCCAGTTTCGTGACCTAGCGGCAGCGACCTCTACCTTCAAGCTAAGTACTATATATATTATATATATAATATATATAAAGTTGGGGGGGGAGGGTTTACCTAACCTTAAACGCAAATCAGAGTTACCAGCGAATCATAGAAGATGATCTACCAATGATGCAGTCAAATGAAGAAAGTATTAGCAGTCAAGTGAAGAGAAGACATTCGTAGCAGATAAGAGATCAAGTCCTTTCATCAACAAGCTTTGAGGACAAAGATTTTGAAGGAAGGGGCTATGTTATGAATATAATTCATAACAAATAAATAAATAAAATAAATGCAAACATTAAATAATTAAATAGTCATTAAGTGAAGTGAAAAGGCATGTCTAAAAGACATGCCTAGTCACGAAAGGACACCTGCTTAGGTATATATGCGGGTCCTCATTGTAACATTTGATAATCACTTATACATTTTATATATAATAAATTATTAATTCAAAATACCTCTTGTGTATTTTTACATTCAAGTCAACAAGCTATAAGTTTTTATGCTTCAGGGTCACATTCCATATAGAATAGTGTGCATCCTAAGCAATGATTGTTCATCTAGTAATTTGGTAACCAATATATATTAAGCAAGTAATTTTGAGCCCATAAGGCACTGGTCTCTCAAGTAATTTAATCTAATAATTAAGCTTGCTAAATCATCATTCACCAAGTTGCTAGGCCATTCAGTTGTGTCACCCGAGATTAGTCAGTTCCCGACAAGTCTCCCATCCACACATTTCATAGGGACTACCCCCCATAGCCTTGCTATTGGGAGACAACTAGAACGGAGAGGGTAGGGATCACAAGGACAACCCCCGCCTTTAATCGTTGTTGCATTGGGCGACAATAGGCATCAATGCTTGGGTCATACCAATTTTTGAGCCTTGCATCATATGAGCTATCTAAGGATGACTAACCTTCCACAAATTGAACCAACCTTCCACAAATTGAACCACTTAATGGGCTGTGAAGGATGGGTGCAAGGAGATCACCACCATGAGTCCTTTCCTAAGGATGTAGTGGGGGAAGTTTCTCATCCTCTTGAGTTAGTTCATAGTGATATTTGTGGATCTATGACCACTCCATCACTTGGTGGGGCTAAATATCTCCTCAGCTTCATTGATAATTTCTCCCACTTTTATTGGATATATATCCTATTCCATCCAAAGGTGAAGCCTTTGAGAGATTGCAGGGATATAAATCCTTGGTAGAAAATCATGCAATCACATGATCAAATCTACCAAGACTGATTATGGAGATGAACATTTTAATGATGAATATCATCCATTTCTCACATCTTGTGGCATTTTTTGGCAGAAGCCATTCCCTCAACAAGATGAAGTAGCATTTTGGAGTAGTAGATGTTTTGTGGAAATGGCTCATTGTATGTTGTATTCTCAACAATGGGAGCTTAAATTTTGGGTAGAGGCGGTCTCTTATGCAACTCATATCACAAACCAGATGACTACACTAGATGTTCATCATATTACTCCTTTTGAGAAGTGGCATGTTTACAAACCTTCCATTTTGCATTTCAAAATTGATTGGATCATATGCAACTTGCAAGTCAGCATTGCACTCTAACAACTTACAGTGAAACATCCAAAGCACATTGCTTATATGATCCCTCCACCAACGAGGTGATTGAATGGAGGGATTTTATCTTTGATGAGGTTTTTCCCATGGTCCGCCTACATCCTATCCGACCTTAAACATCTACCTAACACTCCATTTAACTTTTCACCATCTTCTTCTAATGACAATTTTGCACTTTTTATGTATCTACTAGAATAGTGTACAAGGTATGTATGGTTCAACAATCTCATTTTCATATGCCCATTTGTCTTTCTTGTGTTGATTTTTGGCGTAGCTACGATTGGTTTTCCCGGCTACTCAAGTCAGCCCTCAAAAGAAAGTTAAAGGAAACAATTTAAAATTAAAATCTAGTTTGCCTCCAAAATGGTCAAGTTGGCCTCAAAAGATCAGGTCGGCTCAGCGATAAAGACACACCAATTTGGGCACCCTCAATCACTTGGAGACCAATTCACTCACTCACATAAATCATTCTATCTGTCTTACACGTGCAAGGACTGAAGAAGAGACCAAATTTCCTAAGGAAGATAACTTTTCTGTTGCAGCCGAATTTGTCTAAGTATTTGACCAGTGTTGACCAACATTTTATTTCACACGTGTGGCCGCAATAGTTGACTGTTTGACTGAATTTTCTGGGCATGTTTCTGATTAGTTTGACTACAGTTGACAAAATTCCTAAGGCAGTTGCTGGACACTGAATTTCGACGTTGTTGACCAGAATTGACAAGCTTTGGTAGAAGATTGAATTTCTCTCTGGTTGACCTATGTAGATTTTGTGGTCAGTTTCACTGGAAAATCAGATTGTACCTTTTGTTGAATTGAAAAATTTCTCCTAGAAAAGATTCCTGGGTTTTCTCCCGAGGTCGGGTTTCTTAGGTGAATGTCTCTCTTTTGTGCTTGGCTATCTCTTTATGATTGTACTGTCAGTATTGCATTACTATTGAGATTTTCTATGCATGACTGGTTAACTCTGAAATTGGATTCGTTATTTTTTGGCCACGTGTCCAAATCCGGCGAGTCAGATTCAATTTGCCCTAAATTGTGTTTGAATTTTGTGGCACGTCATGTCTGAATGGGACATGATCAAATCAGATCGTGTGGCGTTTGGACACAACGTGTCACGAATTTCAAACACGAATCTGGCAAATCGGGACCCACATGGCCATAAAATGGTGAAATTGCTCATTTTTTAATCATTTTGTGTCATTCCTTTTGCAAGAAGTGGCCTGTGGGTTTGTTGTTAGAAGTTTGGAGCAAGGAGCCAAGGGTTTGGAGTGTTTTCAAGGAGATTCAAGCAACAAGTAAGTGCATTTCCTCTCTATTTTTTGCGTTTGTATTACAACAATTTGTATATGCATTCTTTTGCAAATTGGTGCATGTTTTGTTTTTTTGTTTTACAGTATTCATGGCTCAATCAAAGGCAATAGGTAGGGTGCAAAGGAAGCGGAAGAATGTCCCCATTGGAGATGCCCCTCCTCCCCCAATATCATCAGAGTCTGCAGCAAGTAATGTTGAGCGAAGACTTCCTCCTAAAGGTAACATTGAGAAATATTCTTTGTGGAAATATGTCACAAGAGAAGATGGGCCAAGCAACAAGGGGAAGGAAGGAAGCAATGTGAATTTGAGATGCAATTTCTGCCACAAGCACATATTTTCGTGTGAAAGGCCATTTGTTGGCTTTACCAAGTTGTGGAGTTGGAGCTTGTACACAAGTTTTTTTACAAAAGAGAAAAGAAATGGAAAAAGAGTTCACTGTTGGTATCACAAATGTGGCTGCAAGATAAAAAAAATACCAACACTGATGACCCAGTTCTATTTTTGAGGAAAGGCATCGCCAAATTTCCATTTGAGAGTTCTATTGAAGGACAAGAAGCAAAAAGAAAAAGGCAATTTCACTTGGTCCAATGGACAAGATTTTTCAAAAAGAGAAACGGGAAGAGCTTGATCTCACCATTGCCTTTTTTTCTATCAAAACTTCATATCCTTTAATGTTGCACACTCACCTCTATTTATTGAGATGTGCTGAGCTCTAACTCACAGGACTCCATTATGGTATGTGCCTCCTGGTTCAAAAAAGCTTAAAACCACATTGTTGGCCAAGGAAAAAAAAGAGGTGCAAAAAATGCTTGAGCCTATTAAAGCATCATGGCCAACATCTAGGGTTATCATTGTTTCTGATGGATGGACAGATCCAACACAACACCCACTCATCAACTTCATGGTGTCTTCCTTGAATGGTCCAGTTTTCTTGAAAGCAGTGGATACACTTGGAGAATACAAGGATGCATAATTTATGGGTGAGTTGTTTATTAAAGTTATTGAAGATGTAGGTGTTCACTTTTGTGTGCAAATCATTACAGATAATGCACCTGTTTGCAAGGCTGTTGCATGATTGTGGAAGCTAAATATCCACAAGTGTTTTGGACACCTTGCATTGGCCATTCATTGAACTTAGCATTGAAATCCATTGCTTCTGATGTGCTTTGGATTGGTAACATTATTGAGAATGCACGACATATCCTTAACTTTGTGCAAAATCATACAAATGCCCTCACTATCTAGGAGTACAACAATCTATAATTGTTGAAGATTGCTGATACATAGTTTGCCTCTTCATTCATCATGTTGAAGAGGTGGAGGAAGGTCAGGACCACTCTTGGGGCCATGGTTATTTTTGAGTTTGGGTCTTTTTGGAGAAAGATAGATCAACTAGCCTCTAAAAGAGTGAAGGACATAGTGCTAGATGATGCTTGGTGGGAGAGGGTAGATCTAATTATTTAGATCATGGACCCTATCATTTCTTTGCTTTGATTTGTAGATGTAGACAAACCCATCCTAGGAGAGGTTTATGACAGATGGGATTCCATGATTGAGTTTGTGAGGAGCATTATTCTATAGAGTGAGTGCCCCGAGTATAAGACATCATTAGAGGTCTTCTGTGGTACTATACAAGATATTCTTGTCAGCAAATGGGACAAGAATTGCACACCTTTACATTGTTTGGCTCACTCATTGAAACCAAAATACTACAACCATAAGTGGCTGAATGGTGGACCTTCTCGTAGATTCCCTCCTCACATGGATGGTGAAATCTCACAGGGGAGGAAAGGTGCATTTAGGTGGGTTTTTCAAGATAGAGAATTGCTTGATGAGGTGGAGGATGCCTTTGCAGAGTTTTCCACTGGCACTGGTCGATTTGCAGGATATGATGTGATTAGAGATAGGGGGCTAAGAAGCCCTATTCTTGGTGGGCAAATCATGGGGCAACAAGCCCTCCTCTTCAGCAGTTAGCCATGAGGCTCCTCTCTCAGGTGACTTCATCCTCTTGTTGCAAAAGGAATTGGAGCACATATGGGAATTTGTATAGTGTTAAAAAGAGCAGGCTTGAGCAGTCCAGGGCAAAGACAATGGTGTATGTGCACACCAACCTTCGTTTTATTTACAGGCAGAGGGAAGATTGGTTGAAGGGAAAGACAAAGATGTGGGATGTTGTCCCTGATGATATGGGTATGGACAACAATGTTGAGTTGGCATTGGTCAACATGGATCTCAATGATCCAGTGCTAGAGCTTGTTAGATTTGATGATGGTGATACTGTAGAGGGGTCATCCTCCACACCAGCAGATGCAGAGGCGACTATGGATACAGGGGAGGAGGAGGATGTAGAGGAGCGCAGTGGTGACCATGATGATGAGGACAGTGATGCAGATTCTGATGATGACTATGAGGATTGATGACTAATGAGTCATGGGCTACCTACTGCCTTGAGGCTTGTATACCTATCATTGTTTTGTATTTTCTATTTCTATTTGCCATTGGCATTGCACTTCCTATGTAACACACTTTGAATTTGATGACTTAATGAGAAAACTACCACTGTCAGTGTCTGTATCTTACTATCTTGTCTTTCTCCTATTTGATCATTGACGAATTGAATATGTATTATGATTTATCATTTATGAATTTAGAATTTACGATTCATTGATTTATCATTTGTGTGACATGTATTTGAATTTTGTATGTATTATGCATGCTATAATGTTACTAACTTACTTTGTAAACAGTAAACTTACATCTAGATGAAGCTCTATGTTTGAAATCAATGAATTTGTATCATTAATGAGAATTCGTGTAAGAAATATCTAATTTATATATATATAATATATATATATAAATATGATATAATGTATCCTAATGTGTCTTGTTCCAGGGGGTCAACGTGTCCAAATCAGACACTCAAATCCCCGTACCTTACGAATCCTGAATCCCCGTGTCAGGTTACTTAGCTGCTTAATGATACATGT
This sequence comes from Pinus taeda, assembly GCA_000404065.3. Classification (NCBI taxonomy): domain Eukaryota; kingdom Viridiplantae; phylum Streptophyta; class Pinopsida; order Pinales; family Pinaceae; genus Pinus; species Pinus taeda. The sequence continues at coordinate 50,147 of APFE030683548.1, read as the reverse complement.
GACATAAGCAACTTGATTAAGAAATCATTAGAAAGTAATTATCTGATTGAAGATCAGATCTCTTTGAAAAATCAACATCTTGTGTGTGGGTATTTGCATATCTGTCCTACTGCACTCATATCAGATATGGTCCTAGGAGGAGCACTTGGTTCACTATTCTACCAACTCTTATTGATTGAATTATCAACTGTCAATGCTTGTCATACCTTCGAGTATTGGCGAGTACTCCCAAGTATTGAGAAGTGAATGTCAAAGTGGTAAAACTTACATCAACTACTTCTATTGAAAATGGTCTGGATTTGCATTATAGATATACAAAGAGGATCATGATTGGAGTGGGACATGAGAGGAAGTTATGCTTTTTTATTGTATAATAGTCTTGAAACTTTACTATTGCCAGTATAGTAACAATTCTATGTTGAATGAAGTAATTTGGATATCTTGTCTTTTATTTTATGTTCTCAACTGTAACAGTTGTTTTCTATTTGTTTGCAGTCACTGGTCAGGCTTTTGGAATCATCATTGACAGGAAACGTTGTCCAGAACTCACTTATCTTATTTCATGATCTACTGGTTTCAACAACACTTCCTCCTGTATGTTAATGCCTTCAACTATTTTTTGCATCATCTTTCCCTTCAATTTCACTTGTTTTGAAAATCATGTGATTACAAGGCTTTGTGACCCCAGGGACATTTTTTTTGAAGTACATCTGAGGATACTTTGATGGATTATCTCAAACAAGTTCATTTTCTTTTATGAGTAATCCTAACCATGTTATATAGGTATGTATGGAATCTTTCTTATTCCTAAAACTGTTTTTCTTCTAGGGGGACACAACCAATCTGTTCACATATGCAGTGTTACGATTAATTCCTAATGCCATCTCTTCTAGTGTTAATTCACGGACCTATTTAAGAAGGGGAAATGTTGCAGTTCCAGATCCTGTAAGTTCTGTGTTAAGTAATATTACACCTGTGTCAGAAGAGGTCTATCCTACCTCCCGTGACACTTCTCCAGGCAGGCAGGAGCAAAGATTTCATGTTCCAAGGCCTCTACAGCATGATAGATGGTGGAGAGAAAAGGATGGCTTCCTTGTTACTGATATTTGGGGGGCAGAGATGGCTGGTAGGAGTGTTGTAAGCCCGACAGTTTGGCTACAACAAACAGAGGAACGCATGCATATGTGTGTATATCAGCAAAAGAATTTGACAATCATTCTACTTATTCCAGCAGGCTCATCAGTGAATGGTGTGCATGGGATCTCTGTATTAAAACAGCAACTCCTTGAAAATGTAAGCTTTTGGCCACACATATCTTTGGAAGATTAAAGAATATGTTTTTGGACATTCAACTTAGTTAAATCTTTCCGTGTGCCCTAATAAGTAATCTTTTTGATGCTGCTTTATGGATGTTCTAATAGTTAAAACCTGGGATGCAAATACTGACCTGTGTTTTCCTGAGTTATTCTTGTGTATTAGTATGCGCTAAGGTGATTTTTATATTAAAAGTGGAATGACATATGTTGAGTCTTTATCTTTTTGTTTCTTTGAATGAAGCCTAAGGCTTTAAATATGAGAAGTAGTTGTGTAAACAGGCTTACAACATGTTCAATCTTATGCTTAAATTGTCAGAAGCCCATCCTCTTATTGCTAAGTATCACACCTTTGTGACTTATTTCTAAGTCCATCCTTTTTCTTATTCATTGGATTTAGAAGCCACCTTCTATTAACGATAATGAAATCAAGTATTTAAAAATCTGCAGCCTGTGACTTGTTGGGTCAAGAATTAAACATGCCTGTGAAAAGCATAGTATCTTAATGAAGTATTTTGCTAACTTACAATTACCCTATTTTAAAGAAATGGGTTAAGCTGTTTGGAGAAGTGTTGCAAATATCCTGATTTTATCGCGAAAAAATTGTGAAATTGTGAATTTTGGGCCTAGCTGACGTTTGCTGATTTTTACCAATATTGTGGTTGCATCTTAATTTTGCTGATGTGTGCCATTTTTACCGATATATTCTTGATTTTTACGATTTTTTGGTTTTCCAGACCCTTGCTGACTTTATCCCGATGCTGATGTTTGTAACATTGGTTTGGAGAGTACTTCATTATATTCAAGGTTTCTTATACAGACTGGGCCTGTTAGCTCCATAGGAAGGGTGGTATGGCATAAGGTAGTATCCATTACTGGATGTGGAAATCTACAAGGGCTTGCATGTGGCTGGCTACTAAGACTTCTGATTGTGCTTTAGCATATCTATTAGTGCTTAGGACAATAATTCTAGATTCCAGCCTATTGAGTGCATGCAAGATATAAAAATCTTATAAATAATTCCATCGTTTTTCATATCTAACCTCAACCATTGACTGAAGCTAGAACCAAGTTGACCACCAATAGTTTCAGCAAGTACCATGAAATTAGTTGAGGTTTTGGCCTCACCCTTGAAAAATGGGGTCTTCCCCTTTTGAATAAGGCTTTAATAGAGCTCCAGTTTGGTTATAGGCTACATATTGAACTGTGGTCACAAAATAGCTACCTTGGTAAATGTTCTGTTGAGAAATTTTGTATCCCGAGAGACACGAACAAGGAATGCCTGTGGAACTATTCATACCCAGGACCTTTTACAGTACGGTGCTTTTATTAATATGGATTGAACATGAAATTATCAGAAGAACCTTTTCTTTCATGTGCAATATCTGATGGATTTTTTTTGTCAGTTGAGCATAAATTTCATTTCATTATTTTGAAACTAAATTATGTGAATATACCTGCACAGTTGCAATTTAAATTCTGCTACTATATGACTTAAGTTAAATGAAGGTGAAACATTAATTATTGAGTATGATATTAAAGAAATAGACACAACTACTCTCCACTACCATAATTCTTATGAAACTAACAAAAACCTCTTTCGTTGCAGGCACGATAAAGAAGGTTCAATTAAAACAAAGTAAGTCATTGTTGATTTATTGATAAATTACCAGAAAATTTGACACTGTTGACATAGATTGTCATTGATGTCAATATGACAATACTCGAGGAGCCAGAGGAAGCAAACAAAGCCATCGGAGGAAGCAAACAGAGCTACAGGAGGTGCCATATATGAATGCCAAAGAAGAACAGGGCAACAAGAGGAGCAAACAGAGCAAAGAGCAGACAGAGCCAATGGAGGCATGCAAATGAGCTATCCAGAGCCATATATGCCACAAATAAGACTATGGGGACCTATCGGAGGAGCAAAGCACAAAACAGAGCTATCGGAGGCCAAAACCCATATATATATATATAGATGCTTTAACGCTATCGGCGGCCAAAAAGTATGCATATATGGCATATACACTATCAGAGGCAGGGAGACTTAGTTATATGGCATTTACACTATCAGGAGGTGGAAAACAGAGTTATAGTGGAATACACTATTGGAGCAGGCATACGCATAAATATTAACAACAGCGGCAATCGACAGTTTGGCTATATGCCATCACCCCAAACCCTCGACTGTGATACATATACGCGGACCCACTGCAACAATGTGCTATGGTTTAATGACATATCGCATTTGCCCTATCGGGACTCACACATCGCAATACCCAAAGGGCTGTCCTGCTAAGCGCCGATTGTGATAAAGCATGTGGACCCGATTAAACATTATAACATGGCTTAATATAATATCGTGTCCAGTGGAGGGTCAACCGTCGGCCATCGGCGATACCATGGTCTTGATGTATAAACTTTAAAGGACCTCCTGAAGTCTTGAGCGCCGATTGTGATTATACTGTGGACCCGATACAATATAGATGCAGGTGTATTGATTCTTGAAGTCTGCCCTTTAGCTTGTTTGCCTATTTTTGCTCATATTTCCTGTCTAATTGAATTTTTTGCTTGTGCGGGGTTTGGAGGCAGAAATACACTAAGGAATGCTCTTGATAGTTCAGTAGGATAAATCATGCCAATTGCAATTGCTTTTAGGATGTGGCATGTCCGTTAAACAAAATAGCCTCTGTGGATGCCTGTTATCATTGAAAAAACGGGGCAGTGTTACAATTTTAACACATAGTGACCGAAAAGCCCGGAAGCTGAATGGAAAGCTAGTGTAGAGGAAACCAAAAAGCCAAATGAATGGAGTTGAGGGAAGCAAAAGGACAAGCCAGCGCAGAGGAAGCTGAAGTAAGCATGGAAGAAGCCAGAGAGCTAGTGGAAGGCGAAAACGAACAGTCAGAGGCACCAGGAATACATAAAAATAGAAAAAACAAGGAGAGATTGGTTATTGTCGTGGATAATCCGTGTGAGAGGCAGGAGAGGCAATAGAGGCAGCAGAGGTAGGAGAGGTAGTAGAGGCAACCGAGGCAGGAGAGGCAGCAGAGGCAGGAGAAGCAGGAGAACAGGAGTGAAGGAGAAGCTCAGCAGAACAGAGAATTGCAGCAAAACAATCTATACCAGGTTTGGGTTGGAGCCCAAGACATTGAAGCCTCATAATTGAACAGGACTGAAATCCTTGGGAGTTGGTGCTCCTAAGTGCAGAACTATTGCAAGACAGAGTTGGTGCTCTGGAGGTTGGAGCCTCACTGAAGTCCAAGTTGGAGCTTGGCAACTAATTGTAACTATATATATATATATATTGTATTCATTTTATTGCACTGTTTGTGTTAATCAAAGCAGTAATTCTAGCTATATATTTCTGTGTTTGATATATATATATATATATATATATATATATATAATTTGTTTGGTAATAACAAGAATAATTAAAAAGAAATACTGATTCATCCCCCTCTCAGTGTTTCCAATAGACACTTAGTGTAAGAGGAAGAATGGATCTTTGGAAGGGCAAAAACAACATATTATTGCCAGGAAAATGTTTCTTATTTAGATGACATTTAGATTATGGTTGAGTATTAACTTTTAAGTAATGTTCACCCATTGCTGAAAGATGATGTTTTACAAATTTTTTGTATGCAAATCAATGGAAAAATTGTGTTTGTCATTCATTATCATTATGAAATATTCCAATATGTTGATTTTAATATTAGTTCCTAGGAAAATTAATTAAGTTCAATAGAAAATATACCTATCCAATCAATGCTTTTGTGAAAATTTAAAAAAATAAAAGAAAATAATAGGGGAAAATTACTTACTACTAGAAAACTTAATGCCATTAACAACATAAAGGTAATTGTTACTGCTAAATTTGGCAACTAGGGCCAAACTCCAACTTGGACAGCGCATATGATGGAGATGATATTTTTATTGGATTCCTATTTCCGAGAGGTGCAGGATTGATCCAAAGATAATCTCATTCTAACAGGTAGAAATGGAATTATGAATTTATTTCTTCTATGGACAAATTATCAAGGTCGGCCAGAAGTCTAATGTAAGCTCATGAAGCCCAACAAATGTGTCTCTTCATCGTCAACGTTGTGTAAATATAGAGGAGTCATTTTCCTAATTTGGTCACTCATCACTCACACATCTTTCTCTCTCTTCATTTGATTGGGTCATATGAATTTCAATGCAGCTTGTTCCTCTCCACACTTGCGAAGGTTTGACTAAGTTTTCTGATTTTTGCGTTGATCGAGTTGCAGTCAGCTTTGACCAGCCAGTGTTTGACTTTGTTTGTAATGTTCCTAAATAGGAATATAAGTGATATACAAAGCATGCAAATAGTCCATCAATCAGAAAACAAAATAGACATTAAGCTCCCATGGAAACACTAGAAATAAAGAACTATTGAGCCATTTTATTACTTCTTCAGGAGAAAAATACAATAGTAAATAGAATGCTGCACCTAGACTTGTCTCAATGGACAAGCATGACAAAACCCAGGTGAGCAAATGTTGAACTGAAGGCTGCTACAAATGCTGCACCAAACTGAACTACGCTGCCCTAGAAATCTGCTTTGTCTACTGCCTTCGAAGGGCAAGAATCATTGCTTCCCGTGCTCAGCAAATTATGATATTTCAGCGCCTTACTCATTGGCCTAAACCTAGAAAAACCCATGAAGGAATTTAGCTATTTCAGACTTCTGAAATTCGACCCCCAAGGAGCCCAACCTTAGCTGCAATTGCAAAACTCGGCCTATTGGATTAAGGCTGTAAAACCTCCTGGAAAATGCCCAAAAACTTTGAGATGATCCCTCCTACAAATCTCTTAACTTCTCAGATTAGTTTCCGGGCTGTAGCTCTTGCCCTCAAGACCCACGAAATTGCTGAACTAGCCCTCTGTGCTATCTCCTAGGCCTGGAGTTCGAACTGCTGGGTTGCTGACTTCTTTAGCTCCAAAACTCTCACTGAATGTTGGCCCAATACAGTCCTTTAGGTTCCTTGGTTCCTTTGGCAATTCGCTGATCCAAGTTGGCTCTATCTCCCTCTACGTGTTCTCACTGTGGCCTAGAAATACACACTTCCGGAGTGTAGCATAGTGACTGTGATGTAGATACTCCTCGGAACTCTTAAAAATGCTAGTGGAATTGCCGTCCTAGGGTGGCACTCAAAGTCCCCCGATGGTAAGGTTGAATCTCCCGTTTGAGAGATTCGTGGCTGAACAACCAGTTGACTCGACTAAGCAGCTCGAGCAAATAGTCAAGTAAATTCGATGTACAAGGTTGAATGAATGAACTAAATGAGAGCCTCCTCCTCCTTCTGACTTCGTGGGCCTTCCTTGCCTCATGTGGGCCCCTCCAATCAATTATTCGAATTCCCTCCTGTTAGTTTATGGTATGTTCTATGCTTAGAGCAATTTACTTATCTTTCTTATTATCATCCACAGATTAGCAATCACATGTAAATAAAGTAAAGTGCAGATAGAACATTAAACGAATGACAGAAAACAAGCCAAGACAAGAGACACAACATGTGGCGGTAGCCAGGGAAACCCTTTGATCAAATATTCCTTTATCTTCAATAATTCAGCAGAGAGAAATAGTACATAAATCTGATTTACATCAGCAGTAGAAAACCCTAGATCAACCAAACTAGGGCAGACAATATCTTGCAAACCGACCGTCCGATCGACTTGATTCCTTCACCAAAAAAATGTGGCCTTCAGAGGAGATCCAGATTCACCTACAACGCAGTTCTGGGAGGGAGACTGATGGTCAACGCTGGTCAAACTTTGGATCTGCAGTTGCAACCCTAAATCTGTCCTTCCTTCCACACGTATGAGAGAAGAGTCTCTTTTTGCATAGTAGGAGAAGAGCCTCTTTTCCACCCAGGAGAGAGAGAGAGAGAGAGAGAGAGAGATGTGATGAGATGAGTGAGTCCAAATGAGGAAAAGTCCTCTTGTATTTATACACAACTGTTGATGTTTGAATAGATGCGATTGTTGGGCTTCTGAGCCTACATGAGTTGGTGGCCGGCTTGATAATTATTCCATAATCAAAATAAATTCATATCTCCATAAATACTTATCGGAATCGGATGATCTTTAGATCAATCCTACACCTCTCGACGAGAGGAATCTAATAAAAATATTATCAGCCATGAATAAGATGACCCACATGGAGTTTGACCCTAGTTGCCAATTTTAACACTCCCTCTCAACTAGGGAGAACTCCATCTGCAATTCATCTGTCGGTTGCTACTATTCATCTACCAAATGCACTGCCCTGTATAGCTTGACCCCTGCTTTGCTCTGCTCTATTCTGCCTCCTTTGCTCTGTTTTGTTCTGTCCTGTTCTGATCTGCTCTATTTTGCTCTGCTCTGCTTTATCTGAATTATGCAGAGGAAGAAATGATCGAGGATGTATCATACCATCCTCCACTGACTCAAAGTCAGTCTCAATGTGTGTACCACTGGTCCCAGACCAGTCCTCACCCAACCTGAAGTCAGTGTCATAGTGCGTACAACTCCTACCACTAGTCCAAGACCAGTATCATCCTTCATTGACTCAAAGTCAGTCTCAGAGTGTGTACCACTGGTCCCAGACCCATTCTCAACCGACCTGAAGTCAGTGTCATAGTAGGTACAACTCCTACCACTGGTCCCAAACTAGTATCATCGATCTTAGATCAATGAAGGTCATCCTAGCATAGGGACTATGGTAGATACAACGATGCGTCCATCGGTACTACTATGGTCCCTATCCTCATTTCCCTGCTCATTGATCAGATGAGAGGTACTTCCCATGAGTCCTAGACTGCATGGGTAGGATGCCTCGACAAGAGAACTAATCAATCCTGTCCGCAGGAGAGCCAATCATCTTGTCCCACAAGAGAGTGAATCATCTTGTCCACAAGAGAGTGAATCATCTTGTCCACAGGAGAGCAAATCATCTTGTCCCACAAGAGAGTGAATCACCTTGTCCACAGGAGAGCGAATCATCCTGTCCACAGGAGAGCGAACCATCCTGTCCACAATTGCCATGGAGAACACATCATCCAGGCCTCACAAGAGAACTAATCATCTTGCTACATAGTTGTCATGGAGAACACATCATCTAGACCTCACAAGAGAACTAATCATCCTGTTACATAGTCGTGATGGAGAACATATCATCCAGATCTCATAGGAGAACTAATCATCCTACTACATAGTCGTCATGGAGAACGCATCATCTAGACCTCACAGGAGAACTAATCATCCTGCTACATAGTCGCGACGGGGTGTCACGTACACCACCAGGGGATGGTGAGTCACCCTGTGGTCATATGTCGCTCCAAGAAGTACCCCACGCCCCCCCGGAGCTTCCAGAGCTCAATACATCATACAAGACCCTCATTAGAGGGTTTTTGAACGACACCAAGTCGTTTTCGGAAAGTCAAAAATTTGACCTTTCCTAGGGGCTTTGTCAGAATGTTGGCAACCTATTCATTTGTACCGATATTTTGGAGCCTTATAGCTCCCTGCTGCTCCATATCTCGAATATAGTGGTACCTAATATCGATATGCTTGGAGTGATCATGAAATATTTGATTCTCTGACAAACGAATCCCACTCTGGTTGTCACATAGGGTTACAGTGGTATCCAATGTAAATCCAAACAGCTTACTGAAGAGTTTTCGCAACCAGACTGCCTCACAGGAGGCCATGCTAGGAACAATATACTCTGCTTCAGCGGTGCTCAAAGCCACCGACTTCTGCTTCCTGCTCATCCAGGATATCAGAGAAAATCCCAAGGAGAAACAACACCCGAAAGTGCTCTTATGATCCACCACACTGCTTGCCCAATCAGCATCAGTGTATCCAAGTAGTCTCACATCTCCGACAGTGTATCTTAACCCATATTTAATTGTGCCACAAAGATATCTTAACAGATTCTTGGCACCAATCCAATGTATGTAGTGAGGTTCAACCATATGTTGACTTAATGTGTTGACTGCAAAGCATATATCTGGATGGGAGTTCACTAAGAACATTAATGCTTCGACGAGTTGCCGATACTCGGTGGCATTTCGTAAAATAGGTCCAGCAGCACTACCGCTTAACTTCTTGAAGTCAAGCTCCATCGGGGTAGTTACAGGCTTGCAGTCCACCATACTGAATCTTTCCAATATCGTCACCACATATTTTCCTTGAGATAGGAAAATTTCCCCTGGCTTCTGTCACACTTCAAGTCCTAGGAAATAGTGCATCAGTCCTAAGTCTTTCATTTCAAATTCAGAAGCCAACTCCCTCTTACTTTTGTGAATGAGAGGATCTACACCTGTTAGAAAGAGGTCATCCACATACAACACCAGTATGAGAGGCTTGTCATCTTCAACCTTAAAGTAAAGGTTAGGATCGGCTTCACTCCTAGTGAATGCCAGCTTCATCAAGTAGCTATTGATCCTCTCATACCATGCTTGGGGTGCTTGCTTCAGCCCATAGAGAGCCTTCTTCAACCTGCATACATGAGATTTTCGATTATACATCTCAAATCCTTCGGGTTGCTTGACGTAGACCTCTTCTTTGATCGAACCATGAAAGAACGCGGTCTTGACATCCATCTGATGTAGGTTCCATCCTTGTGAAGCCGCAAGGGCTATGATCGAGTGGATGGTGGTATATCTGGCAACAGGTGCAAATATATCATCATAGTCTATACCTTCCTTCTGGGATAATCCACGAGCGACAAAACGAGCCTTATACTTCTCCGTACTTCCATCTGTTGCATGCTTTATCTTGTAAAGCCATTTAGAAGTGACAACTGTCTTGTCCTCGGGTCTGGGAACTACTTCCCAGACATCATTCTTCATAATAGACTCATATTTTTCGATCATAGCATCCTTCCATACCTTGATGCTTGAAGACATTTGAGAATGATGAAGGCTCATTTTGTATGATCGTTCTCATGATGGTCAAGTATCCCTGATACCTGTTAGGTTTCTTACTTTCACAGAAGGTTCCTCGGGGTGCAGTGTGTCCTTCAGCATCATCGAGTAACCCCCTAAGCGAAGAGGGTCTCTTCCTAGAAGAGGAAGGCTTAGGTGGATCAATAGAATCCATGGGCTCTTCCACATTAGGTATTGTTTCATCATCCTTTTCTTTTGGTTCCCTGGTGTCAGCTTCTTGAGAGCTCCTCAAAGTCGGAAGATTGTCCACCTTGCTGAGAGCCATATCCTCGTCAAAGGTGACATCATGACTAATCACGACTTCCCTTTGACCGGCTACATAGATTCTATAGCCCTTAGTACTTTCACCATAGCCCACGAAGATTCCTTTCTTTTTAGATGCGCCCAATTTATTCCTTTTCTCTTTCAGCACAAGAAAATATACAGGGCTTCCAAAAATTCTAAAATGAGATACGTCAGGTTTCTTACCGGTGAAGATTTCTTCAGGAGTCTTGGAACCCAATGCTTGATGATGGCATCAGTTTTGTACATATATGATAGTGTTTGCAGCGTCGGCCCATAGAAATTTCGAAAGTCTTTGATCATGGAGCATGGCACAAACAACTTCCACAATCATATGGTTCTTCCTTTCTGCCACACCATTCTGTTCAAGAGTATATGGTGTAGTAGTCTCCCTCTTAATGCCAGCCTCTTTACAAAAGTCATGAAACTCGTTAGATTCATATTCAATCCAATTATCAATCCTTAAGATCTTGATCTTCTTTTCGGTTTGATTCTTGATCAAGGCTTTGAAGTGTCGAAACCAAGAGAACACTTCATCCTTCTTTTTCAAGAAGTATATCCAAGTCTTTCAAGAATAGTCATCTGTCAAAGTAAGGTAATATGAATATCCTTCCAAGGAGTTCATAGGCACCATACCAGATATGTCTGAGTGAACCAACTATAATATATCGTATGTCTTGCTTTGGCTTGAGGGAAATGGTCTCCTTTTGAGCTTTCCTTCAACACATCCCGGACATACACCTATTTTCTCTACTCGGAATTTAGGCATCCTTGTCACCATTTGTCTTACATCGGGTAGAGCTTTATAATGAAGGTGTGCAAACCTCCGATGCCAAAGTTTGGATTGAAGAGATGTGTCACAAGACATTTGTTAATTTTAGGTATGTTCTATGCTAGAGCAATTTATTTAAATTTTCATAGTTGGCAATCACATCAACCTTAAAGTAAATTGCAGATAGAACATAAATATAAATCGCAGAATACAAGCCAAGACAAGAGGACACAAGATGTGGTGCTAGCCAGGGAAAAACCCCACAATGTGGGAAAACCCTTGATCAATTCTTCTTTTATGTTCTTCAAAGTTCAGCAGAGAAAGTGAGAGATAGTACATTTACAATAGAAGTCAACACTTTGAATTTTGATATCTACAGAGATAAGTTGAAGACACGTTGCTTCAACTAATTCTCTTAGGTGACTCCTTCACCTATCATAGTGTTGCATCTCGTCCATTTGTTGCACCTTACTGTGTAGCACCATCATGTTGTATCATGCATCATCATGCTGCTCATGATTACTATGTTGCCCATACATCATGATGTCCATGCATCATGCTACCCTTGATCTCATATACACTGCCCATTCATCATGCTACCCATGATCTCTTGCATCATGCTGCCCATGATCTCATCTATCATGTTGCCCATTCATCATGTTTTCCATGCATCATGCTGCCCATGATCTATTGCATCATGCTGCCCATGATCTCATCTATCATGCTGTCCATTCATCATGCTGCCCATGATCTCTTTATTTATGCAACAATAAGTAGATCAGCCTTAGCTACTTGCTATGGCTTGCAACCTAACAAAGCTATAGTTCCAGATACCTTCCAGCAGACCCATCTTAAACTATCCTTCTATTTTCATGGTGTCACCTACAACAATCCAATATTGTGACAGCAGTTTGATCCTCAAACCTATCCTTCATGTTGCGTATATATTCTCATGTATGGTGGTTCCATAGGTCCTCACCATGACAATGTTAGGCTGCACAATATTCAAACCCTTGTTTCATGACAGCCTTAGATTAGGGCTATTTTGTACAGTGATTAGAACTTATTTATGACGGCGTATAGGTCTGCGTAAACCTTCACACTGCGTATTGGCTTGGCAGCTACAGGTCTCCTTTTAACTGCGGCCATATCTCCTTGAGATGACTGCGGTTTCTTCTTCCTCCATTGACTGCGTGAACAGGCCTGCGTTTAGGCTGCTACAAACAGCATATGGAGGCTTCTAGGACAACGTATCAATGTCTCCCTTGATTGCATTTTAGGGCTGCTCCATTACTGCGGCCAGATCTCCTCTAACTGTGGCTCCATGCCTTGACAACGGTTCCTTTTCATGACTGCGTATAACTGCATCTAGGGAATCACATTGTTGTGTGTATAGTTGCTTCCCATTGCTAACGGATTAGGGCATTGTATGGTAGCTAGGGCATCATAATCTTTAGTATCTCTCCTCCAAAAACTCGAGACGTAGAGAGGAGATCACCTAAAGAGTGTGTGTTAAAATAGCTAAAATGTAGATGATGAATAGGCATGTTTATTGGGCTTCTGAGCCTACTCAAATTGCTGATTGGCTTGATAATAATTCCATAATCAAAATAAATTCATATCTCCATAAATACTTATTGGAATTGGATAATCTTTAGATCAATCCTACACCATCCTACACCTCTCGACGAGAGGGATCCAATAAAAATATCAGCTGCCATAAATACGCTGACCCACATGGAGTTTGGCCCTAGTTTCCAATTTTAACACTCCCTCTCAACTAGGGAGAACTCCATCCGCTGATCCATATGTCCAACTATACTATCTCTGCCATCAATGCCCTGCACTACTCTGCTTAGCTCTGCTCAGCTCTACCCAGCTTTTCTAGCTCTGCTCAGCTCTGTTGGCGTTGCTCTGCTCTGCTCATATCTGCTATGCTCTATTGGCTCTTCTCTGCTCTACTCAACTTAGCTCTGTTGAACCATGAAGAAGAAGAATTGATCGAGAATGTCTCATACCATTCTCCACTGACCCGAAGTCAGTCTTAGAATGCGTACCACTAGTCCCAAACCAATCTCAACCGACCCAAAGTACGCGTCATAGTGGGTACCCTCCTATTACTGGTCCCAGACCAGTATCATCAGTCTCAGAGAGTGTACCACTAGTCCCAGACTAGTCTCAACCGATCTGAAGTCGGCGTCATAGCATGTACCACTCTCACTGGTCCCAGACCAGTCTATCACTGACCCTAAGTCAGTCTCAAAGTATGTACCACTGGTCCCAGACTAGTCTCAACCGACCCGAAGTCAGTGTCATAGTAGGTACAACTCCTACCACTGATCTCAAACCAGTCCTCCACTGACCCTAAGTCAGTCTCAGAGTATGTACCACTAGTCCCAGACCAGTCTCAACTGACCCGAAGTCAGTGTCATAGTAGGTACAACTCTTACCATTGGTCCCAGAACAGTATCATTGATCCCAGATCAATGAAGGTCATCCTAGCATAGGGAGTATGGTAGATACAATGATGTGTCCATCGGTAATACTATGGTCCCTATCCTCATTTCCCTGCTCATTGATCAGATGAGAGGTACTTCCCATGAGTACTAGACTACATGGGTAGGATGCCTCGATAGGAGAACTTAATCAATCCTATCCTCACAGGACAACTAATCATCTTGCTACACAATTGCCATGGAGAACACATCATCCAGGCCTCACATGAGAGCTAATCATCCTGCTACATAATCGTCATGGAGAACACATCATCCAGACCTCACAGGAGAACTAATCATCTTGCTACATAGTTGTCATGGAGAACACATCATCCAGACCTCATAGGAGAACTAATCATCTTGCTACACAGGAGAGCGAATAATATTGTCCCACAAGAGAGCGAATCATCTTGTTCACAGTGCGCACCACCAGGGGAGGGTGAGTCACCCTAGTATGTTGCTCCAGTAAGAACCGCAAGCCCCCAAAGCTCCCATAGTTAAATGTATGCAACATGCAGGACCCTTTTACAAGGATCTCTCGACGATTCCAAGTTGTTCGGGAAAATCACAAATTTGATCTTTTCCCCGGGGCTCTGACAAAGTGTAGCAACCTATACATCATGTCAATGCCATGGAGCCTCCTTGCTCATCGACTTACCATATCCCAGATAAGGCAATATCTGATGTCTATCTGCTGGAGCAATCATTGAATATGAGATTCCTCAATAATCGAATCCCACCTCTAGTTATCACATAGAATCATAGTGGTATTCATCATGTGTACTAACTAAAGAGTTTCCACAACCAGGCAACTTCATACAAGGTCATGCTCGTAGTTATGTATCTGGTCTCTGCGGTACTTATAACAACCGACTTCTGCTTCCTGCTCATCCATGATATCGAAGTAAAATCCAAAGAGAACCAGCACTGAAAAGTTCTCTAGCGATCCTCCACATTGTCTGCCCAGTCAGCATTCGAATCCTCATGCAGTTTTCATATTTCTGGCAATGTATTGTGCCCCAAAGAGATCTCAGAAGATTCATGGCACCAATCTAGTGAGGTTCAACCAAATATGAGCTCATCATGCTGAAACATATGTCCGAAATCCAACTCCCTCTTACTTCTGCAAATAAGAGGGTCTGCACCTGTCAAAAATAGTTTGTCCGTATAATGTGCCGGTATGAGAGGTCTATCATCCACAACCTTTGGGTAATGGTTTGGATCAGTTTCACTCCTAGTGAATCTTAGCTTCATCTAACAGCTATCAATCCTCTCATATTACCCCCGGGGTGTTTTGCTTCAAGCCATAGAGGGGGAGAAATGGATTAAAGGAGAACTTTTCTTTGAGTTTGATGCAATAATCCCAATGAGGTCACTAACCAAAAGAAACATAGGGAAAAAATAGTCCTCGAGCTAGGGCTTGCAATATCTTGATATCCCACTATTAGATTGGCCTGAAATTTGGAGGACCTCTAGAGAAAACTCCAACGTAGTTTTGGACCAAGTATCATATTAATTGGTTTTTACTTTTATAAGGGATAATATGTCCAAGGTACATCCTTTAAAAGGTGGTGGTATGTGATGAAGAGGTGAATGGAGTAGGGGATGAGAAGGGGCAACCCGAGGCCACATGATGGGGTATAAGGGTGGCTAGTAGAAGGGAAGCTCACACTTGAGTATATAATGTATAGGAGGGAGCAATCATGGTCATGAGGTACCCCAAACTTTATTTTTCCACCCTTCTTTATATGACTTTCCCCTTTTTTATGATTTTTCTGTAATTAACTGCTCAGGGCTCAAGGGGTAAGAGCATGATGTGTGAGATATAGCAGTGGATACTCTCGTTTAAGGTAGGGTTGTTCATTACCCACCATGGGTTGGGAAAATCATGGATTCCTATATGATGAAAGAGGCTCATAGAACCTATAGGAACCAAGGTAATGGCCGGAATGATGGGGTAGAGCTCATGTATTGACGTTTGCCCACCTGCTAAATGTGTTTGTCCCAACCATATTTTTCATTTTGTGGTACATTTTCCTATTGAATGTGACCAATTATGCTTTTACATTTATTTTTGGTTGCATCAACCTCTGGTGCATCATTCTAGACTTAACCCAAGGTGTGGGCAAGGGGAAGGGGAGAACTAGCCCTATGTGGACCGAGTGGAGGAATGTGGACCCAGGTGGGAGAAATGATGAAGGGGGCATTAATGAGTGGAAAGAGGTGATATATGTGGATGAGGGAGGGAGGCCACATACTCAAAATAAGGGTTTCCCGTGAAATACCATCCCTAAAGCCAAATGGTTAGTAAAAGAGATCCCACGAGACTAGAGTTCGAGGTTAATATCCAAAAGGGGTCTATGGGACAAGAACACATAGCTAACCCATTCTTCCCACCAAATCCCCCCATTAATCCATGCACAGAAGTTGTTGGAAATAATACTGAGAGGGGGGGGGGGGGGGAAACAGTATTAGCAAATCAAACACTTTTTCATTTTCATACTCAGATTCATGTACGCTACTTCAGTTAAGGATATCCGAGTATATACGCAATTGTGTTTAATGCAACTAGCGTATATCCAGTAAACTTATGATTCAGTTAGTTGATCTTCAGTGAGTGCATCAGAACATTATTAACCATATGAATAGTAAACAAGTGCAGTAAAACATAACAGATCATCACACATAAGAAGCACGCATGAGCACTATGATATAAGGTGGAAACCCAATGTGGGTGAAAACCACCTGCTGCAATTCGTCTCTATCTTATTTTAATAAGAAACTTCTTTTTACAATATTTTGTACTGGTGCAGTCTTATACAAGTACGCAGGCTTCTACCTGTAAAAAGCTACAACCTTCTCTCATTCTCCAGTGTCTACTGGAAGGGAGCTACAACCCCCTTAGCTCTTGTACTAGCTGATCCATTTACTAGTACGTACGCGCCGACCTACTGAAGGCTCCAACCTTCACTCGTTTTCCAGCCGCTACTGGAAGGGAGCTCCAACCCCCTGGCTTTTGTACTAGCTGATATGTTTACCAATACATAGGCGCCGAACTACCGAAGGTTATGATCTTCTCTCTTCCTCCAAGGACCACGTTTCATAAATTTTTACACTGGATACTCCTGAAGCACAACACCATAATCTGAAGGCCACGTTTCATCCAATTTTCATACTAGACCCATCAACAACATTGAAGCACAAAATCAATCACCACTGCAATACATCCATCAACTACACCTGCATCATTGATCTCTAAATCACCGAATACTGAAACATTGAATCTCTGTCAACAACACAGTCACCAGAACACAGAACAGATAACATAACTTTGCAATAACAACCAGATCCAACTGCAACTTCAAAATATCATACTTCATATTGTATACGCTACTCTGATGAACCCAACCTGTGTGTATACGTGCTTCTACCAAAGCAAATCTGCATACAGATCTGCAAATTCTAACTTATAACTTTGCAGCTATTCCAGACATCAATTATGCCCAAAATATAACATTTACAGAATAAACATGCGTCAATAATTCAGATCTAGTCTATCCATGATCAAACCGTATAATGATGAAACATTCCAAGCCTTAAGATCTCGATCCATCATTCATCATCATCCACATGGGTGCATCCTTGGTTGAGATCAAGCAAAGCATCACAAACCCATAACTTGCATACTACATTTCACACTTCATCAGATATTCAACACTTCCTCACCTACACTCTTGGCCTAATGGTCTTCTCCTTTTATAGGTTTAGGCCTCTCTCAATACCATGGTCCAAAACCACATAGAACCAATACCTTGGACCCAATACTTGGGGTCAACACTTCGGACCAAATACCATGGACCAAATACCACAGACCAAAACTTAGTTTTCCAATGTGTACGCGCCTTTCCTTCTGTGAACCTGCGTGTGTACGTATACGCCCCTTTTCTTTTTCTAAACCACGTGTATACGCACTTTCATCAAGGTTAACCTGCGTATACTTCTCTCTTGACCTGTTGCACTATGATCTGTCATCTGAGTGAGTTTTCATCAAGGACAACACTTGTATCATACCTCTAAGTGAGTTTCCATCAAGGACAACACATGTATCATAATGCCAACAATCTCCCCCTTTGGACTTGATGGAAACCACCACACCAAGTCACTCTCCCCCTTTGACATCAAAGGCAAAGGGTGGACCAAGATATTCTCTTCCTTGATACACATTTTGCTATCCATACTCCCCCTAAGTACCTGCTGAAACCTTTGATTGAGCTCCCCCTTTGTACATGCCAAGATGTAACAATCCATCCATGCTCTCCCTGAGCAGTTGCAAGGTCTGCAAAAGCATAACATGACTCTATACATACATCAATCTCCTAACCAAGTGGGAATACACCATTTTTTAGTCATCCACCTAATCATGACTCAAACAAAAGAACCATTATGTTATGAAACCAGTTCAAGAAAAGATAGAAAATATAGATCAACGCCTTAGAATTCAGCCTCTTCGAGGGGGAAACCTCCTTTACATTACATAAATGAACAATTCTTGGATTATTCAAATGACAAAACCTCCTTTCTATATA
>APFE030683548.1:13502-26287 GCA_000404065.3 Pinus taeda | reverse complement strand
TCGATCAACGCCTTAGAATTCAGCTCTTCGAGGGGGCAACGCTCATTTTACATTACATAAAATGAACATTCTTGGATGATTCAAATGACAAAACCTCCTTCCTATATATAGAGTCTAAGTAGTCAGCAATATAATCTAGCCTCCTAACAATAATATAAAGCCACAAAAATAACAATAGAGGGATTCTATGGGGCACAATAATAACAATATGGAGGAAATAGGGGCACAACAATATTAATAAGGGGTATAACTACAATAGTAATGGGGTAATCACTAGTATTATAGGGACCCAACACACTACATCATCCATCCCATGCATAGTGGGATAACATGATGCATCATATGACTCACAAAGACCAAGGACCTAAACAAGACCATGATAGTTATCAGCAACTATCATACACCATATGATCTGCACTATAAGCATCTGTCACCAACATCCAAACCTGTAACCTGCAATACCATTCTTTTGACCAGCCAACAATAAGTAGCAAGATGTATCATTTAGCTACATAAGCATCATCACCAAGGTCTTCTCATCAAAATGCCAACAATGCATTATTTGAAGTATATGCTCCCCCTGAACCTGTGCCATGGAATCATCAAACAGTGACTGAACGATATCAGACTTCTGTACCGTTTCTTTTCTTCAGAACATCATATACGCAACTGTGCAACATCTAACTCGCGTATATACGTGACTTGTCTTCATGAAACCTACGTATGAGATTTCAAACACTGATGTTCCACACATTCAGCTTCCTCTGAGTCTGTCATGTCTGTGTACTCTACTATGCCACATCTTTCTGGCTGTACTTCCTTTTCTTCCATATATTCAACTGTGATGATGTTTTCTCCTTTTGGTATGGTGCCCAAAATCTTCTCCTGCATTCCTTTGCTATATGTCCAAGCTTGTTACATGCATAACATCTTACATGTTTCATATTCCTCCTATAGCAGTCAATGGCTTTGTGACCAAACATATTGCAAGCAAAACAATATCCCTTGAAGTACTTGGAATGTGATAATCTTTCTGTGTGACGGACTTGAACCATTCTACTTCTGGATTTGGCTACAACATGTCCAAGATTATGACATACATAACATTCAACATTATTCATCGGGGGGAAATAATCGTCTATCGCTTCCATAGTTCAGAGAAATTTCTTTCCTTGGCTGTTGATGGGGTTGTCCTCTCATCTTCTTGTTGAGCATTTC
This sequence comes from Pinus taeda, assembly GCA_000404065.3. Classification (NCBI taxonomy): domain Eukaryota; kingdom Viridiplantae; phylum Streptophyta; class Pinopsida; order Pinales; family Pinaceae; genus Pinus; species Pinus taeda. Next base: position 25,069 of record APFE030683548.1, on the reverse strand, counting down.
AAATTTCTCATTAGAGTTCCTTGGCTCACCTTGTGAGCTAGATTCACCTCAACAGATTCATAAAAACCAAGGCCAGTTTTAATAGCAGGTGACCTTTGACTACTAAGAATATCATCCAAAATCTTAGTACTATCTTGAAATCGTAATAGTTTATCCTTTTCTTCTAATTTACCTTTCAAGATATTTACCTCAACCTGATGTTGTTCTTCCTTTTCCAGACATTGCTTCTTCAAAATTTCTTCAGACTTTCTTCCTTCTTCCACTTGTTGCCTTAGTTTGAGAATGTCTTTTTCTTGTTCTTCATTCAGCTCCTGTAGCATTTGACGAACTCTGAAGGCACATTCCAGCTGAGCTTTTAAGCTGATAATTTCTTCTTTGAGGGCACTCTCCCTTTTGCTAAGTAGATCTTTTTGATCTATGATTTTATCTGATGCTTCATTTGCTTGTTCATCTTCCATCTAAGGTGATTCAGAATCTGAATACTTGCTTCCACTTAACGGTAGTATGTCATTGTTCCTTTGAGTTGTCTTCCTCTTCTGACGCGCTTTCTTTCCCATTGTTCTATGGATCTCCTTCAACTGATCAAGCTTCTACCGAAGGACCTGCTCTGATACCAATTGTTGGAAATAATACTAAGAGGGAGGGGGGGTGAATTAGTATTAGCAAATCAAACACTTTTTCATTTTCATACTCAGATTCATGTATGCTACTTCAGTTAAGGATATCCATGTATATATGCAACTGTGTTTAATGCAACTTGCGTATATCAAGTAAACTTATGATTCAGTTAGTTGATCTTTAGTGAGTGCATCAGAACATTATTAACCATATGAACAGTAAACAGGTGCAGTAAAATAGAACAAATCATCACACATAAGAAGCACACATGAACACCATGATATAAGGTGGAAACCCAATGTGGGTGAAAACCACCTGCTGCAATTCGTCTCTATCTTCTTTTAATAAGAAACTTCTTTTTACATATTTTGTACCGGTACAGTCTTATACCAATACGCAAGCTTCTACTTGCAGAAGGCTACAACCTTCTCTCGTTCTCCAGTTTCTACTGGAAGGGAGCTACAACCCCCTTAGCTCTTGTACTCGCTGATCCATTTACTAGTACGTAGGCGCCAACCTACTGAAGGCTCCAAACTTCACTCGTTTTCCAGCTGCTACTGGAAGGGAGCTCCAACCCCATGGATTTTGTACTGGCCTATATGTTTACCAATACGTAGGCGTCGACCTACCAAAGGTTACGATCTTCTCTCTTCTTCCAAGGACCATGTTTCATAAATTTTCATACTGGATACTCCTGAAGCACAATGCCATAATCTGAAGGCCACGTTTCATCCAATTTTCATACTAGACCCATCAACAACATTGAAGCACAAAATCAATCACCACTGCAATACATCCATCAACTACACCTGCATCATTGATCTCTGAATCACCCAATACTGAAACTCTATCAACAACACAGTCACTAGAACACAGAACAGATAACAGAACTTTGCAATAACAACCAGATCCATTTGCAACTTCAAAATATCATACTTCATACTCTATACGCTACTCTGATGAACCCAACCTGCGTGTATACGTGCTTTTACCAAAACAAACCTGAATACAGATCTACAAATTCTAACTTATAACTTTGCAGCTATTCCAGACATCAATTATGCCTAGAACATAACATTTACAGAATAAACACGCGTCAATAATTCAGATCTAGTCTATCCATGATCAAACCATATAATGATGAAACATTCCAAGCCTTAAGATCTTGATCCATTGTTCGTCATCATCCACATGGGTGCATCCTTGGTTCAGATCAAGCAAAGCATCACAAACCCATAACCTGCATACTAGATCTCACACTTCATCAGATATTCATCACTTCCTCACCTACACTCTTGGCCTAATGGTCTTCTCCTTATATAGGTTTAGGCCTCTCTCACTACCATGGTCCAAAACCACATAGAACCAATACCTTGGACCCAATATCTGGGGTCAACACTTCGGACCAAATACCATGGACCAATACCAAAATACCATGGACCAAATACCACAGACCAAAACTTAGTTTTCCAATGTGTACGCGCCTTTCCTTCTGTGAACCTACGTGTGTATGTATATGCCCCTTTTCTTCTGCTAACCCGCGTGTATACGCACTTCATCAAGGTTAACTTGCGTATACTTCTCTCTTGACCTGCTGCACTATGATCTCTCATCTGAGTGAGTTGTCATCAAGGACAACACCTGTATCATACCTCTGAGTGAGTTTCCATCAAGGACAACACCTGTACCATAATGCCAACAGAAGTGTCCATGATAAGCAAACTACAATACTCAATTGCCGAATGACAAGGCATACCTTTAGGTTCGAGAGGCACACCTTCAAACATATGATCATGACAGATGGGTGAGGGACCACATAGCTAGATCAGGTGGCAAAGATATGGCACAATGAGCTAGTAGGTGGTTGCAAGGGGTTGTTGGCTACCAGCTGAGGATCATCATGGAGAAAATTTTCTCCTAGGGATATCACCTACAAAATGGTGGGTAACAGGCCGAATGCTATTATCATCATCAATATCCCCAAAACAAGGAAACTTCTATAAAGTAGGTGCAATGCCAACCTATGGGTCACCTATCAACTCTGGAGTACATAAACTATCATGGGGATGTCATGGAATTAGAGGGAAACATCCATTGTTTTGTAGATAGGTAGAGGTTTTATCAATTATGTGAAGGCATCCCAAGGTCAATGCTCCTAAATAAATGCTCAACAACTTATATCAAAGTGCCTTGTCCAATTTTCAAGTAGGTTGGATGTTCTCTTTGAAGTGTTGGAGAAAAATCATACAATCCCTCAAGGGATTACAAGTGCACTTGTAGGAAAACATATACACATATGCAAGGAATCGAGTGATATCAACATCATGGATGCAAGAACCATAAGAGTATCAAAATGGGCCATATTTAATGTTAAAGGCATCAAAGTACTTCATACAAGCATCATCTTCAAGTGTCTTCCTAGCTTATTGTTTGTAAAAAAGTTTCCATGCATACATATTGGTGGGTTATTACAATTTCCTATTAGGTGCTTCTAACCCTAAAGGGGGAAATAATTCTTAGGTCAAACCTTAAGAAAGTAGGTGTGAAAGGTGTCATGATTTGAGGTTTACTTCATGAGTTGAGTAACGATCTTATGCTAGTTTATATCAACTAATGTATCCATGAGTGCCTTTGTAAAGGGAGTGCTTAGGAATACTTGAGTTATCTTCATTTCCTTTGTTTTTCCAAGCCCCTATACTTTCTTTTTTCTTTTCTAAGGATGGCTTGTTTAACAAGTTTCATTGATCATCATGTAATAATAAGATAACCCCTTTTTTTATGGTCAATTTACTATTTAATCAAGGATGTTTAACCTTTTCTGATGGTCAATTTACTATTTAATCAAGGATGTTTATAGAGATTTCCTTTTACTTTGATGTGCATGATATGCATAGATACCCTTAGGGATGAGTGGAAATATAAGAGAAGATAGAGCTTAGGCTATATTTTGGATTTTTCTTCCTTTACATCCATTGTCATTCTTTTGCATGTTAAAATTTGGCTCTTTCTCTTTATTTTCTTACAAGTGCATTAGACTCAAGTATATACAACTCCTTCTTCTCATGGGATAAGGTAAAAAATGAACTAGCATGTGCTAGATGAAAGAAAGGCCTCAAGGAAGGTCAAAGTAGACTAGGGGGAAGTGATAACCAACAAGGTGAAGCAACGAAACAAGAGTACAATCAATAAAATTACGCCATTCATTTCAAATTTTAATCCATACTAGAATGGCCTTAAAACATTAAATTATAGTGCTTGAATACAAAAATAGTTAACGTACCTCATGATAAATGACCCACCTTCATTGGATGAGGAACATGATGAATACTTGCAATGATTGGAAAGTGAATGAGAAGCATCTAAGGCTAGCTCTCCATGGAACATGATAGGGTTGTTGGTTGGCAAACTGAAACAATAGGAGAAAAAATTTCTTCTATGGGTTACGCACATGGGTGGGTAACATCTGGAACCAACTCAGGGACATGTACTCACCATAGAGCACAAAATCCACATGCTTGAATGAAGAATGCATGAAAATGCTAGCAATCCCTGGTGATTGTAGATCAGTTATATGTATCACTCTAAATAAACTATCAATAATAAAAAAGGACAAGGTGCTTATTGTCACCCTATGATTGGGAGGGTTAAAATTTCAAACAAAAGTATTAAATTGATATGAAATAATAACTAATTATGCAAGAAAATTAACATGATATAAAACAAGGAAGGATGCAAAATCAAAATGCAAGATGCAAAATATACTCTAATATGTCACAAGCAAGGGCTAAGTATATTCATATAACCAATGAAGCTAGAATAGAATCATATCAAGATCAAGCATCCTACCCTTATGCTTGGTTACAAGATAAAGCAAGGAAATTCCTAGCATAAGGTGATCACAATATGAAATCATAATCTCGCAATGCTAAAGGATAGGGTTAAAATAAAATAATAACGGCTCACTTTTGTTATAAGCAAGATTATCGTGATGTAGCCCTGGCATGTTATAAAGGTAATCAATATGACTTCTTTTACTTCCCCCGATATCATCCCCAACAACTTGAGAAGGAATCATTGGGAATCTTAAAAGAGTTTCAAAATTTCTCAACCAAAGAAATGATGAAAAGGGAATGATATGGTTCAAAGAAAAAATTTGCTCAAATTTGAAGGTTTGTTGTATCTATTCATTCAACTTGAAATTTGTGTAGAAAATTATGAATTGAAAACATTCTTGTCCCATAGGCATTTCGCCACCAAACATAAAAATCTCAATTGTGTCCTCAATGACAGGTTGAGAATGACATTAAGGAAGAGATTGCCGAAGGGACTCATGTTGAAATACTTGCTTCCCTTCACAAGTATTAGATTCAAAACGGTACACCAAATTTAACTTATCACACAAACAATCATATAAATCTGAATATGTGGACAGCTAAAGATCAACATCAAAATGAGGAAAATATAGCAAACAATCCTATGATTATGTCTTCCTCATGTTGTCCAAAATCATGATCATCACTACAAATATGTATGGCTAAAAGTTATCATAATAATAATCTTGACATGTTATTATAAAGGATGGATATCCCATACATAATGACTCTATACCCTTGACTGTAGAATCATCATCAATGTCATAAATTGGATTTTCATCAAAATGATATCAACTCATATCCCATTTTTCTTTCCCCACATGTAGAAAATCATCAATGTTATTCTCAATCTCCAAAGATTTAATGGGATCTTCCTTTTTTGGCCTTTGAAAATATGTCATACAACTCAAAAGCATTAAATGGAATAGATCTTACCTCATTCTAATATTCAAGGGAAAGATCATCGTTTTTAGTAGAATCATGTTCATAGACATTGTTGTCGCACAGATTGTTTGCGCAACGTGACAACTCTCAAACCGGGGGTTGTCACCCTGATCCCCGATCTCTCCGTTTAAGCCGTCTCCCAAGGCTAAGGGGGGTAGACCCTATGGGATAAGAGAAGACCAACTGTGGGCCAGTTGGGTTGGAAGACACAACAAAGCAATTAAGCACCTGATTGATTTTAGAAATTAATGTGCCAGTGCCTTATGGAGTTAATGATTAAATGATTATTTATTAAATGTTGCAGAAATATGAACCTTGTAAAACAATCATTTATCATCAAATAACCCAAGCAAAGATGAATATTTAATAAATGTACAATGCCTTAACAATGATCCAGTAATTAAATTTCTAAAGATTAAATGCTTTAAACAACCATAAAATTTAAATGTTAACCAGATTCAAATAGTTAATCTCCAGATATAAACATTTAAGCACATTTAGCTATACCACAACAAAAAAAAGACTTTAAAAGGAATTTTCAATTTTTAATTAGTCTTTTTTCAAAAAAAATTATTTTTTTAAATATTTTTTATATTTTTTTTGAAAAATTCTAAGCTTAAAATAAAACAAAAATTAAAATCCTAACAAAACTAAAATCTAGTCTGAACTTAAATCTAAATTAAAAATAAACCTAAGACTAACCCTTTTTTAATTTTTTTTTATTTATTTATTATTTATTTATTTATTATTTTTTTAAATTAAAAATCAGAATAGAAGAACTAAAATCTAAATAAAACTAAAATCTATTCTAAAGTAAGATTCTAAAAAAAATGAAAATAAACATTTTTTATTTTTTAAACCATTTATGATTTTTCATATTTTTAATATTTTTTTATGTTTTTTGAATTTATTAAAAATAAACTAAACTAAACTTTGAAATGAACAGCTAATCTACAAAAAATGAAAATCGATTTTTTATTTTCAAACTTTTTAATATTATTTTTAAATTAAAATTTAACAAAAGTAATTCTAAATTAAAACTAAAACTTAAGACTAAAAAGCTAAGCTAAAAACAAAAAGAACTAACACCTAATATATACAACAAAAATGAAAATCTAAATCTAAATCTTAAAAAATAAAATAAAATAAAAAATAAAAATCTCAAACTTAAAATCTAAACTTACCAAAATATTTACAGAACGTATCACCATGAAGACTCGTAAAAAAAAAAAATCGAATTCGCTTTGTTTGAGACTGCAGGTCACCGTGAGGGGTTTTGAGGGATGTGGGCAGCGTTTGTTTTGCAGGCAGAGCGCAGAACGAAGGGGATGGGCAGCGTGCTAGTGATGACTACGTGGGGACTCTTTGCAGGAAATAGAGGTGCTGAGGGTGCAGCTCTTGTTTGCAGGTTGCGGCGGTGTGAAAGGGAGCAGAGAGCGTGACAAAGGAGCGGATGAGGAAGGGACAGTGTGGAAGAATGGAGGGTTTGGCCAATACGGAGAGGAGAAAAACCGCAGAGCTGCGTGGAATGGTGAACGGGTTGCGTAGGGATAGAAAAATGTGGGAATTTGCAAGTGGAGTCACAGTGGGTGGAGTTGGACACTGGAATGAGGGTTCAGATGGAAACAACCAGGGAATGAAGCTGCGGATTGCCTAATGGTGTGGGCAGAGAAGTGTGAAAATGGAGCTGTGGGATTGCTGGTTGTGGAATGGAGTCGTAGATGGATAGCTGAGGAAAAAGAAAAATGACCGCGTGGAGAGAATGGTGAACAACAATTGCACAACTTTCTTGAAAATTTTCCTATACCACAAATGAAACCCCAGGACGCCACAACATAAAAAAAAATTGAAAAATTTCTGTCAAAATGAAATCCCAGGCAGCAAACAAATAGCTTGAAAAAACGCTCGAATTTCTTCATAAAATTGAAACTCCTTTGAAGAGTATCCCCGCAAAAATGATGTTGAGGCCATATCTTATCCTCTAGGGCCTAGATCTGGCTTCGGACAAAAAAGTTTTCTTCTAACCTGCAACCTGCAATAACAAAAACCAAACACCCAGAAACAAAATAATAATGAAACCTTAAAACCCTGGCTAAATAATTACAATATTCACAAACTGCAGGCTCCTAAATAGCCAGATTTATTGAGGTGCTTCAGAAAACCCTTCTTGCATCTGCAACAAAAATTCTAATAATAAGCCCGGGATTAAAATTGGCTGGGCTCTTTCAAAAAACGCAATCTGGGAGTTAGTTGATTCAGCCGAGAACTTCCCCTAACACCCAGTAATATCAAAATTAAAGGTATTCTGCATAGCTTAAATCAACCATTAACACAGAGGGAGAAAACAACAGTGAAACTCAGATCAAATGGAGATATCTGCCATTATATTCAGAGTTTAAACTATCATTCAAACCCTAGAGATCAGACAAGATACCTACGCCTAAATCAATCTTCATCAAGCTATCACCAATGGCTGAAACTAAATTTAAGCAGAAAAATAAAACATCTTATAGCATTTCCAGAAGAGTAACACCAGCAAGATTTCAACCCCAAAGTCTTTCTTTATTGCACAAAAAATGACTACAAGAGAGTTTTCTTTAGCACATGACTCTCAGATCGAAATCATCTCAAATGACCCCTAACACCCTATTTAAAGGAAAAATTTCCCAACGGCTAGTTCGAGTGATCCATGTCAAAATGATCTCCACCGTCAATGAGGATCAAAATCCCTTTCAATCTCATCCGTTGAAATTTTAAATGCATTTTAATATATTAAAAATTAAAGTTTTGCATTTATTTTCTTAGAATTTTGACTTATTTTATTATTTTATTTTATTTTTTAATTTTAATTTTAATTTTGATTTTTAATTTAATTAATTTTTTTAATGTTTTATTGTTATTATTTTTTTATATTTTTATATTTTTATTATTTTTATTGGATCCTCGAACTTAGCCTTTGGAAAAATCACCTAGGACCTAGGACTTATGAGGGGATAAAACATTTTTTAAACCTCAAGACACTTTACATCATGACTTTCACAATTTACATCTCAAAGGGGAAAACCCATTTGACATAGACCCTCATAGACTGCCCAGTTCTGCGACACAAACATAATCTAGCAGATCAAGCAATTTGCAATAACCTAACCAAATAGTTAGAATTATTTCCAAATTACTTTTATATAGACTCGAAGCACACTAGGATTCCCCTAAGATTCTAATGACAAAATCCATTCCGGCTTTGGGGTTAGGCTGAAGGAAAACTCTGCTGAACATGGATCGGTGAGACAAAAAAAATTCGGAACATAGATTATCACTAGAAAATTAGGTTCGCCTAGGCAATTTATATACATGACATAGATCTGATAAGATTATTTACAATTTACATATGCAGACTGGGTTCACAACATAACATGATCAGATTGATGATGATAATCGAATGGCACGGACATGTCGATCAAGCGCTATCCCTTTTGTGAAAAAGCGGGTGTACTGCTATGGGTATTTGACACGTAGTGGTCAACATCTGGCTCTATTTGGGGACACGTTACTGCGCTATAGGAATGTGAGAATTCAAAATCTACATCCACGCAATGCACCACAAAACATAAGTAGCATCCATCCAAAAATCATCATATAACATTAAGCACAGGAAAGATATAAGCTCTTCATTTATTAACTATCTAGTAATATGAAAAATAAATCTAATCCTAAAACAGAAATGAAAATGCTGCAAAAAACAAGGAGTAGGGTTAGAAATACAGAGGATGTCCCATGGCATCAGATGTGTTCAATATAGTGTATACTGAGCATTTGCCTGCTTTTAGGCAAATCTGTCAGTTGATTATCGAATGTGCCATGTCCAATTCTGCATATGGTAGGACTTTTTCCTATCCGAAAGTCAAATTGCTCGCGGCCATCTGATGCATCAAATCTTCTTCTCATTCTCTTTCTTTTGTGTTTCTTCTTCGTGGTAGGCTGTATCACTGATGACATGGAACTTTCTGCTTCAAAGCTCTCAGATGAAGTATGTAAGATATGCGTGACATGTCTTTCTTCATCTTGCATCTGATCTTTATCGTTTTAAATTTTATCTAGATCACCTTCAATTAACCACCTTTCAATCGAACCAATGACCTCCTCATAATGAGATGGAGCTTGTTGTAGCAAATAAGGAGGCTTTTGATCTGTCGATGTTTCCTAGTATCTTTCATCCTCTAAACACTATTGAAACTTCTGAACCTATATTTTAATGGCATCAATCTGACTAGAGTGTTCAACCTTCATAGCAGTGATTTCCTAGTCATGGTCTTCTTCCATGATCAGTAACTTATTCTGAAAACATATTTGATTAGCTTCCATATCTTTTATTACTTTATCATTATCCGCTTTTATGGTCATCAAGCAATGCTGCATAGAGTTTATCTCTTTCTTATGATTTTCTTGCATGGTAGCCAATTGATTATTATAATCGAATTCCATGATCGTCATATTTTCCTCCAAGCTTGATAACTTGCTTTGCATAAAATTAATTTCTCTGTGATGATTAGCTTTCATGGTCTCAATTTCTTTAGCATGTCGGATACGTGGTCAGAGTCTTTAATTTTCATGATTTCCATCTCCTTATCACATTTTTCCAGGCGGGTGCAAAAAGTTCTCACATCATTGGCATAATTAGTTTGATTAATCTCCATAATTTTTACTAGCCGCATTAGTTCTTGTATAATTTGCTTCTGATTTTCTTTTTCATTGTCGACACTGATTTTGCAATTTGTCCCTGTTTTTCCACTATCATGGATTTGATCTGAATGGTACAGGTGGATGGCACATTCTGATATGAAAAATTTTCTCGAAATCTTTCATCAACAGTTGAACCTTTCATAAGATTACTTTCATTCTATTGCACAATTTTAGGGGCACAATGCGAGCTATCTGGATAACCATATCTATCTTTAAAAGCATTGATAATGTCTTGTAAAGAAGTGAAAGAATCTTCAGGACAATTATTAAACCAATTCAAAGCATCACCCTCTAAAGAAAGGACAAATAGACGCATTTTGACATCTTCATAATTATATTGAGGAAGTCTACAATATATGATCATTATATGAGTAAACTTGCTTAAATGCTTTCTAACAGCGACTGAATCACCACCTGAGAACGAAGGTAATTTAGAAATGGCCACTTCTGAAAAATCATGGAGATCATCAGTAAAATGACATGGGGTAAACGTATAATCCATGATGAATAATGAGGGACCAAATGGATGATAGAAAGAGATCTCTGCTCAAAAAAATCAAGAGATGAAAGAAGTGGAGTCGCCACTTGAACAATAAATCTAATTCTAGGATCCAAAAAGAAACAAACAAGCAAATATGACGGAGGCTTCTTGTCTGGGAAAAAATAAAGGAAATGGAGTCGCCACCCAAACAAGAAACGAATTGAAGGGTAGTTGCTAATATGACGAAAGATAAGGTGATAAAACGATCAAATGAAGCCAAAGAATGTTGACTGTTTGATAGGCTAATGAAAGTCAGAGAAGATGAGATGATGCCAAAAAATCTTGACCTTGCTGGCTCAAATGAAAAGATGAATGAGGAAATGTCGATAAAATGTCGTTGAAACGCCAGGGCCAGAAAAACTCTATCCCCGGCAACGGCGCCAAAAAATGTTGTCACACAGATTGCCTGGGCAATGCGACAACGCTCAGACTGGGGGTTGTCACCCTGATCCCTGATCTCTCCATTTAAGCTATCTCCCGATGCTAAGGGGGGTAGATTCTATTGGATAAGAGAAGACCAACTGTGAACCAATTGGGTTGGGAGACACAACAAGGCAATTTAGCATCTGATTGATTTTAGAAATTAATGTGCCAGTGCCTTATGGAGTTAATGATTAAATGATTATTTATTAAATGTTGCAGAAATATGAACCTTGTAAAACAATCATTTATCATCAAATAACTCAAGCAAAGATGAATATTTAATAAATGTACAATGCCTTAACAATGATCCAGCAATTAAATTTCTAAAAATTAAATGTTTTAAACAACCATAAAATTTAAATGCTAACCAAATTCAAATAGTTAATCTCCAAATATAAACATTTAAGCACATTTAACTATACCAAAAA
>APFE030683548.1:0-12768 GCA_000404065.3 Pinus taeda | reverse complement strand
TAAATCTAAATTAAAACTAAAACTTAAGACTAAAAAGCTAAGCTAAAAACAAAAAGAACTAACACCTAACATATATCACAAAAATGAAAATTTAAATCTAAATCTAAAAAAAAAAAAAAACCCAGACTTAAAAACCAAACTTACCAAAATATTTACCATACGTATCACCATGAAGACTCGTCATAAAAAAAAATAAATAAATAAAAATTTTGCTTTGTTTGAGACAACAAGTTAGCGTGAGAGGTTTTGAGGGACGCGGGCAGCGTTCGTTTTGCATACAGAGAGCGAGACGGAGGGGATGGGCAGCGTGCTGGTGATGACTGCGTGGGGACTCTTTGCAATAAATAGAGGTGTTGAGGGTGCAACTCTTGTTTGCATGTTGCGGCTGCATGAAAGGGAGCCGACAGCATGAGAAAGGAGTGGATGAGGAAGGGACAGCGTGGAAGAATGGATTACAAAAATGAAACCCCATGATGCCACAACATAAAAAAAAAAAAAAAAAAAAATCGAAAAAATTCTGTCAAAATGAAATCCCAGGCAGCAAACAAATAGCCTGAAAATACCCTCAAATTTCTTCAGAAAATTTGAAACTCCTTTGAAGAGTATCCCCGCAAAAATGATGCTAAGGCCTAGATCTGGCTTCGGACAAAAAAAAATTCTTCTAACCTGCAACCTGAAATAACAAAAACAGAACACCCAGAAACAAAATAATAATGAAACCTTAAAACCCTAGCTAAATAATTACAATGTTCACAAATTGTAGGCTTCTAAATAGACAAATTTATCTTTATGCCACAAAAATATTTTTTTTTCAGAATTTTAAACTTAATGTGAGGTGCTTCAGAAAACCCTTCATGCATCTGCAACAAAAAAATTAATGATAAGCCCGGGATTAAAATTGGCTGGGCTCTTTCAGAAACGCAATCCGGGAGTTGGCTAGTTCAGCCGAGAACTTCCTCTAATGCCCGATAAACTCAAAATTAAAGATATCCTGCATAGCTTAATTCAACCATTAACATAGAAGGAGAAAACAACAGTGAACGTTAGATCAAATGGAGATACCTGCCATTATATTCAAAAGTTAAACTATCATTCAAACCCCAAAGATCAGACAAGATACCTACGCCTAAATCAATCTTCATCAAGCTATCATTAATGGCTGAAACTAAATTTATGCAGAAAAATAAAACATCTTACAGCGTTTCCAGAAGAGTAACACCAGCAAGATTTCAACTCCAAATACTTTCTTTATTGCACAAAAAATGACTACAAGAGAGCTTTCTTTAGCACACGACCCTCAGATCGAAATCATCTCAGATGACCCCTAACACCCTATTTAAAGAAAATTCCCAACGGCTAGTTCGAGTGATCCATGTCAAAATGATCTCGACCATCGATGGGGATCAAAATCCCTTTCAATCTCATCCGTCAAAATTTTAAATGCATTTTAATATATTAAAAATTAAAATTTTGCATTTATTTTCTCAAAATTTTGACTTATTTTATTATTTTATTTTATTTTTTAATTTTAATTTTATTTAATCTTATTATTTTAATAAATAATCTTTTAATTATTATTATTAATTTATTATTTTACTTTTATTATATATATTTTAAATATTTATTGAATCCTCGAACATAGCCTTTGGAAAAATCACCTAGGACCTAGAACTTATGAGGGGATAAAACATTTTCTAACCCTCAAGACACTTTACATCATGACTTTTACAATCTTACATCTCAAGGGAGAAAACCCATTTGACATAAACCCTCATAGACTACCTAGTTCTGCGACACAAACATAATCTAGCAGATCAAACAATTTGCAATAACTTAACCAAATAGCTAGAATTATTTCCAAATTACTTTTACATAGAGTCGAAGCACACTAGGATTCCTCTAAGATTCTAATGACAAAATCCATTCCGGCTTTGGGGTTAGGCTGAAGGAAAACTCTGCCGATCATGGATCGGTGAGACAAAAAACCTTCCGGAACGTAGATTATCACTAGAAAATTAGGTTTGCCTAAGCAATTTACCTACATGACACAAATCTGCTAAGATTATTTACAATTTACACATGCAAACTGGGTTTACAACATAACACAATCGGGCTGATGATGATAGTCAAATGGCACATACATGTCGATCAAGCGCTATCCCTTTTGCGAAAAAGGGGGTGTACTACTATGGGTAGTTGACACGTAGTGGTCAACAGACATGATCTTCAATATGAGATGCTTCATTAGAATATTCACTAGGATCATGATCTTCATTGCTATGTTCTTATTTATCTTTAATTTGATCAAGAAGGACTTCTTCTTCTTGTTCTTCGTAACTTTCTTCATGGATTCCTTCTTCTATGTCTTGAGAAAGTTCTAGAAGGCCTTCTTCTTGAATGGCCTTGATCAAGTCTTGAAGGATATATTCATACCATTGAAATATTGGACCCAAACATTTGAGACATTTCTCAATATATATTGCAATAGAAGTTATTCTATTTAGATTAAAATAATACTTAATCAATTCCCTTTATATTGCTTCAAAAGTATCAATGAAAAATATCACAAGTGCATCTTCATGAACTGTATTAATATGCGAAGTTTATTTTAAGAATCTTAAAACATGATCAATAGTTGAAGAAGGATCACCATCTAATTTTAGGACATCTTTCTTGTAATCCATACCATAACAATTAGGGTATCATGGAAGATCCTTAACATCCAAATTAAGGTAAAATTCATGCAAATCCTACAGATCCATTCTCTATCATCTGCAATCTTCACACATAGTTGTGGAGTCACCAAGGTGAAACTTAAATGCCTTTTAAATGATGCTTGATTCTCCTTGCAATCATAAAATCCTTGAAGATCTATTAGGAACGAGGACTTCATTGCTCCAATGTAGTCAACAAATAAGGGTAATAAAGAGGATTTGAGGTACACTAACAAAGAAAAGGTTAAAGCATAGAATTTAGATTTCAAGGAGAAATACTCATCTCCTTCCTAAAAATGGTGCCAAAGATGTTACTACAAAATATAACACCCTATGCAAAGACTCACTAAGAAACCTAGATTAAAAGCAACAAGGGGGAGTTACCATTGTCACCTCAGCAACGACTCCCCTCATTTTTATAATCAAATACAATCTCCACAAGGCAGGATTCCTTACAGGATATCTTATGGATCAACCCAAATAGACTTAGGATAGATGACCCCTAAGTGTTCTACAATAATGTTCACCCAAGGACATGTATGCAATGATTAGGTTTTTGGGTGATTTAAAGTACCATTTTAAGAGAGTGAGTTCAATTGTCCCTATGGCTAAATATAGAGAGCTTACTTTGACCAATAGATGCTCAGAAAGGTTTCCAACACATGCAATAAAAAAATTACACTTTATTGTTATGAACTAGGGTTCTAATCAACAATTTACAACATACAAATATTATATAGTAGCAAATAGAAAATAGTCCCATAATCTATGATAAAAAGGTTGAAAATTATGGATAATAAATGAGTAAACAAGAGAATAAATTAGAGTAATTTTCCTTGTGGAAAACACTTATAGACTCAAGAGAAACCTTAGACGTAAGCCCTAATTTATGGCTGAAAAATGCATATAAAATTGTATTCTTAACTTTCCAAATGAGTTCATGCAAGTCCTAATCCCATAACAATAATTCCAAGAAAAATGATGTTGAGAATAAATGATTTTGTTGTAACTTAACCCTAATTTATGCTAAAACACAAAAATATATAATCTTTAGTATTTTATTTATTTTAAGGGATTGGCATAAGAGATAAGACTAGTTCCTTTCTCAATAAAGAGTTAATGGAGTCTAGGAGTAAAAATCTATGGAAGAAGAAAGATGGAAGATAATTCAAAGAGAATAAGGAAGAAAAACTTGTGTTCCTCACTTCTTTAACCCTAGCATCCTTCTACCTTCTTTGGAGATTCAAAGGGAGGAAGCTAAACCTAGGTCCCTCAAGAGAAAATTGAAGAAAATTTTGTGCAAGGAGATTTTAGAGCCATAACACTTCAACAAAACCTTGGTGACAATTTTATTAAAGCCTAATCCATCAACAAGTACAAGATGGAAGAAGATAACTTATATTAAATTAGCACATATCATCAAAGAATAACCAATAATCATCCAAGAGAGAGAAAAATACAACCAACATCCTCCATAATAATTATGCTCAACTAATGCACCATATAACACAATGAGAAGAGACAAGTAGCTAGTGTGAGTTGATCTCCAAGTGTGATATTGGGTTAAGAAAAAACAACTTTCCTGTATTTATATGAGGAAAACCAAGTAGAATTTATCTAATTTAGCCCTAAAATCCCTAAGATAGTATTAAATTATGATTACAAGTTGTATAGGTCACAAGCCAACCCCTAAAAATAGTTAACAAAATGATCAAACATAAAAACACGCCTTAATTAACCACATATATGTGAGTTAAATTGTTAAAATTATGCATTTGCGATCAAATTCCATTTTGGATAGCTCATATGATTAAGATAATAATTGCAACAAAAAAAATCCTCTTTTCGAGCAGACCAAAATCGACCTAAAGATCATCTTATTTGGACAAGCAGAAGTTGATTTTTGAATTTATTTATTTACTCATGCATATTGGATTAGGTCAGCCCTATGCACATATACAATTGGACAGGCCAGCCTCAACATCAAATGGAATCTCATGAAAGCCTATAAATAAAAGGTAACTCAAGCTCATTTTTGACACAATCATCAAGCACTCTCTTCTCTCTTCTATTGTTTGGTTCACACAAGTCTGATGGAGGAAAGCTCGCACAAAGGGTCTGAAACTACAGGGTCAAATCTTGCACATGTCTAGGGTTTATGTTTCTTGTATGCACGCTTCTAACTAAGAGTTCTTAGCCCCAAATGCATGCACAAAGTGGTTAAGGGTGTGTCTGGGAAGTCTTAGATGCATGGAAACAATGTCTCAAGGTGCATCTAGGAGGTTAGGGTTTCTGCAGTCCAGTTTCGTCTCCATATACATGCATCAAGTTCTCCAGGGAGTGTCCAGATAAGTCTCAGACACGCACACATAGTGTCTCAGCGTGTGTCCGGGACCAAGAGATGAAGTATCAGTATTATGAAGATTCCTCTCAACGATAGTCATATTCAACAATTGATTACAATCAGTGACAGTGAATTATAGTCCTCAAAATCAGGGTTTTGAGTACAAGCATGTTTGGGGACATGTCATGGATGTTCTAGTTGTTTTGTTGCATTGATGAATATATGGATCATTTCACTCTCTTTTGTTGAATCATTTGATGAAGATCTAAGAAGAAGAATAATTTGCAAGGGCTTTTCCCGTAGTGGGTTTTTCCCTGGTATTCGACCAATCCTGGTGTCTCTATACTGGCATGCTTTTCTTCTATTGTTCCTTTATGTTACGCTGCATTAATGATGATGATATTGTTATTTGTACATAGTTTCATCTGCTAATGAATAATTATGTAAATCTGAATGATTTTATAATGTTATGGGGTGAACTTAATGTGTTAATGAATAAATGCAATTATCAAAGCAAAGAACAATGTAGCCCTATGAAAAATTGACATAAATTTCCTCCAAGGGTAACATCAACCTCCAAAATGGTGCATCTCTCCACAAAAGTGCAATTCATAGCTCCAAAGGGATGCATATCATACAATAAGAATGTGTCCCCATCAATTGGGTGATAAATCATCAAGTAAAACCACATCAAATCCAATGTCCTCAAATAGGGTGCTCACATACTCAATCTAAGTATCATGAAGGAGACAATGTAATGCTAGGTAATGATGTCATCATGGAGAAAAGTGTACCATCCCCCCCATAGGGATACCATGTCATCATCATTATCATCTATCATCCACAAAAACATGGCAATGTATATCAAGTATGTGCAATGCCAGCCTGGGGGTTTCCTATCAACTTCGGAGTACATCAATTATTGGGGAAACATCATGGTTATAGAGGGCATTGCCCATGGTCTTGGAGGTAGGGGGAGGTATCATCGACTATGTCAAGGCGTCCTAAGGTCAATGCTCCTCAGTAAGTGATCGACGTCCTTTATCAAAGTACCCTATGTAATCATCAAGTAGGTTGAATGTCCTCTTTGAAGTGCTCATAGTAGAATCATACAATATCTTGAGGGATAGCAAGTGTACTTGGGAGTAAACATCTACACAAAAGTGAAAAAATTATGGGATTAAGAATAGTTAAAATATCATACTAGGCAATATTTAATGGTAAAGGAGTATAAGTAGTTCATGCAAGCATCATCTTCAAATGTGTTCCTAGCCTATGATTTCTAAACAAGTTACCATGCATGTGTATGAGAGGATTATTATAACACCTTATTAAGTGCTTCCAACCCTGTGGGAAGGCGCAGTTCCTAAGCCAACCCATTTAGAAGATAGGTATTAAAGGTGTTATGATTTGGGGTTTACTTCATGAGTGGATTCAAAGTCGTATTCCATGTTATGTAAACCAATTTATCCATGAGTGCCTTTGTAGAGAATGCTTAACAATCCCCGAGCTATCTTTATCGCCTTTTTTTTTCCAAGCACCTATGATTTCCTTTCTTTTCTTTATTTTGTTTATATGGCTTGTTTAAAATGATTTGTTGATCATTATATAATAATAAGATAACCCCTTCTGTGATGATAAATTTATTTTTTCATTAGGATTTGGAAGTTCATAGAGAGTCCATTTTACGGTGATAAGAGATAGGCATGATATGCATGGATACTCTCGAGAACAAATGACAATATAAGAGGGGATAGATCTCAAGCTATACCTTTTCTTTTTCTTGCTTTAAATCCCTTTTAATTCTTTTTCATTTTAACATTGGATGCATTCTCTTTCCTATAGATGAATCAACCATAAGTATATACAAACCCTTCTTCTCATGCAACAAGGTCAACAATGAACCAACACAAGCGACTAAAAGCAACCAATCAAAATATAGGAAAACAATAAAAGGGAATGATGACAAAGGTTAAGTATGGAAATCATGGAACTCTACTATCATCAGAACCTCCTATTTGTGCCCCTCATAGACCACTTAAAGAAAGGAGTCGAGTAAGGTCACACTAGACTAGGGGTGAGCGATAACCACCAAAGTGAAGCAAGGGAACAAGTGTAAAATAAATAGTGAACTATTATCCAATTCAACCTATGATTGGTACTAGAATGACCTTAAAACATTAAATGAAAGAACTTGAATGCATAAGTGGTTAATGTACCTCATAATATATGAACCACCTTCATTGGATGAGGGAGCTAAATGAATACATGCACACTGCAAGATAAAGCTAGATGAATACATTGAATAACCAGAGAGTGAATGAGAGGCATCTAAGGCTAGCTATTTGTGGATCATGATAGGGCCACTAGCTAGCAAGTTGAAACATTAGGATAAAAAATTTCTCCTCAATGTTACCCACACGGGTGGATAACATATGGCTCCAACTTAGGGACTTGTTCTCACCATAAAGCACATATTCCATGTGCTCAAACAAAGGGCGATGAGAATCTTAGCAATCCCTAGTGGTTGCAAACCTATTACATGTATCACTCTAAAGAAACTATTGGTAATAAAATGGGTACGGTGCTTATTATCACCTTGTGATTGGGAGCATCAAAATTTGAAATTAAAGTATTAAAATGACATGAGATAGTAAGTACTTATGCAAGAAAATAAATAGGATAGAAATCAAGGAAGGTTGTAAAATTAAAATGCAAGACACAATCTACTTTTACCTACTCTAACATGTCACAAGTAAGGGCTAAGTATAGTCATATAACCAATGAAGCTAGCATGGAATCATACCAAGATCGAGCATCCTACCCTTATGCTTGGTTATAAGATAAAACAAGAACATTTCTAACATAATATTATCACAATCTGAAATCATCTCTCGCAATGCTCAATGATAGGGTCAAAGCCATAAGGGCAGGCTATAGTAAGGTTAAAATAAAATAGTAATGGCTCACTTTTGCTATAAGAAATGTTCTCACAATGCAGCTCCAACATCTCAAAAAGGTGATCAATATGACCTATTTGACTTCCATCGATATCGTGCTAAATAGCTTAAGAAGGGATCATCAGGAATTTGAAAATAGTTTCAGTATTTTTCAACAAAGCAAGGATGAAAAGAGAATGACAGATTTCAATGAAAAAAATTGCTCAAGCTTCAAGGTTTGTTCTATATTTTCTTTAAACTTAAAATATGTGTAGAAAAGTACAAATTGACAACACTCTTGTCCCATTGTCATCTCACCACTAAGCATGTAAATCTGATTTGTGTCCTTAGGAACAGGTTGAGGATGACATGAAGGAAGATATGCTTGGAGGGTCTTGTTTTGAAATACTTGAAGCCCTTCACAAAATATCAAATTCAAAAGGGTACACCAAATTTAACTTACCACATGGATAATCATCTAGATCTAAAAATTGTGACAGATGAAGTTCAACATTAGAAGGAGGTAAATATGGTTCAAACAAGTCTATGATCATGTCCTCCACATGTTAACCACAATATTGACCATCACTACGTATGTATGGCTGGAAGTGAACATAATACTCCTCCCAACATGTTCTTATAAAGGATGGATACCCCAAATGCAATGCTTCTATTACCTCAACCATAGAATAATCATTAGTATCATAAATTGGTTTTCCATGAAAATGATAACAACTCGTATCCCATTTGTATTTCCCCACATGTAGAAAATTATCATTGTTATTCTCAATCTCTAGAGGTTTAATGGGATATTCCTTTTTCAAGCTTTCAAAACATGTTTCATAGAACTTGAAAGCATTTAAAGAAATAAATCTTACCTCATTCTCATCTTCATGGAAAATATCATCATCCTTAATAGGATCCTCTTCATAAACATGATCTTCAATATGTGATGCTTTATTAGATTCTTCGTTAGGATCATGATCCTCATCACTTTGTTCTTCTTTATCATTAATTGATCAAGAAGGACTTGTTGTTCTTGGTAACCTTCTTCATCAATTTCTTTTGTTGTGTCTTCAAAAACATATAGAATACCTTCTTATTGAAGGGCCTTGGTCAAGTCTTGAAGGGAATCTTCATACCTTTAATATATTGGACCCCAAAATTTGAGAAATTTCTCAATAAATATTTCAATAGAAGTTATGGTTTTTTGATCACAATAACACATAATCCATTCCCCTTGTTTTTCTTCAAAAGAATCTATGAACAATCTCACAAGTGCATCTTCATGAACCATATTAATATTTGAAGCATATTTTAGGAATCTTATAACACGATCAATAGCTGAATAAGGACATTTCATGCAAATTGGACCATAACGATTAGGGTATCCTAAAATATACTTAACATCCAAAGTAGGGTACAATTCATGCAAATTGCACGATGCCATTTTCTATCCATATAATTTTCATAACATGGAGTTGTGAGTCACCAAGGTCAAACTCAAATTCCTTTTAAATGATGTGTTCTTTACCCTACAAGAATAAAATCCTTAAAAATCTATGAGGAACAAGGACTCTTGGGGCCAAAATTTTCTAGTGACTTATAACTAAAAGATGAAATGGTGGGAGGAAATAATATAAATATAGAATGGTTCTAAGGCTTTCAGATGAGAGCCACCATAAGAGATTTGAGCACTTACAGGAATATCTTCAAGAAGTAAAGAAGAAGACTCAAGCACTTCGAGGTACCGTTTTGTAACAATTTAGTGGACCAGAAGGCCTCAGAGCATTATGTGTTGTGTTAGTAGCCAAGGTATCTAGTGTTGAGGGACTTCAACACCATTCACTTCAGAGGCACATTGATAGGGCTTATAACATTATTATCCCACCTTTGTGCATTGGATAGAGAGAGGCATATTTTCCTAGACATATCATATGGGATGACTTAGTCAACGAGACATAGCAATATGAGTTGAGTATCGCATAACATCAACATGGAGGTCTTGTTCCATGCACAATAGTTTGTGCATTTGATCCCTTCTTTGGGATTGGATAGTAGGAGATCTTGAGTTGGTACCTAGTGGAGTGGGCTACACTTATGGAGATAGTTATAGTCCAAGGAATAACCTGATAGGAGCCTTCGGACATTGAGGATGTTGGAAGCCAAAGTTGGCATTGGGATCCATGTGGGGTTCTCAATCATTTATCAAGTGTGTAGGATCACTATGACATTGACAGGATGATTGACCCAGTGACAAGCACCCACATTCCTTCTCACTTCCATCATAGTATGGATTAATTCTAGTGGTGAGTTGTTTTGAAAAAGGAGTGTACAAAGTTTATGTTATGCTTCTTAACCTGCAAAGAAATACCGAAAAGAGAATATGCGAGAAAAATACCCAGAACACAGAATATGCAAAGAAAATATACCCAGAACACAGAATAGCAATGATTTTATTACTCAGAGAGAAATGTTCACAGGCCTCTTCGAGGGGGCAACCTCCAAATAGAGCAGAGCTCGATTACAAAACAAGACACGATGCTCCTCGCAGGGAGTCTCTATCCTTTATATATGACTCATACATGCAATACCACGGGTCAATACCGTGGGTTTTTATTAATACCATCTATCTAATACTACCGCCCATTTACCCTTTATTTAATACTACCGCCCATTTGCAACTAACTGTGGTCCCTTCATTAATTGCGGGTTAACCACTTACAAATATTAATATGGGCTTTATTGACTCTTGACTATGACGTGATCCCATGACATGGATAAGGGGGTTAGGGTGGAACCCTAACATGCCCTCCCCTTAAAACTAGCCTTGTCCTCAAGGCTGAAGCTGCGGAAACTGCTGAAGAATAGTGGCTGGTTCCCAAGTTGCATCTTCCGGAGAGGTGTCTTTCCATTTGACGAGGACCTCTTTAATCATGCGGTCGCGCAGGTTCTTGTCTCGTGTGTCTAGAACCTGTTTCGGTTGAAGCCAGATTGACCCTTCCTCGTCCAATTCCGGTAGACTGGTTTGAACTCGGCAATTGTTCCCAATCACTTTCTTGAGGCACGATACATGGAAAACTGGGTGGATTTTTGCTATAGGTGGCAAAGCCAACTTGTAAGCCACTTCTCCAATGCGCTGAAGTACTTGGTATGGTCCATAGAATTTTGGAGAGAGATTTTGACAACCCTTGTCTTTGAGTGATGTTTGCTTATATGGTTGCAGCCTCAAAAAGACCTGATTCCCTTCTTGAAATTGGTGCTTTGAGCGATGTTGGTCAGCCTGTTGCTTCATACGGTTCTGAGCTTGATGAAGATTCTTGCGCAGGTGGGCGAGCATGGTTGCGCGGTGTTGTAAGAGTTGATCCACGGCTTGTACTTTGGAGCACCCCATGAGATAAGAAGTAGGGGAAGGCGGAAGTTGACCATAGACTGCTTCATAGGGGGTCATTTTGGTGGTGGCATGATAGTTGGTGTTATACCACCATTCCGCCAGAGGTAACCACTGTACCCAAAGGTGTTGCTTTTCTGAAGTGAAACACCTAAGGTAGGTTTCTAGACATTTGTTGATTGCTTCGGTTTGACCATCTGTTTGCGGATGATATGAAGTACTGAGTTTGAGTTGAGTGCCTTGTATTCTGAAGAGTTCCTGCCAAAAATTACTGGTGAAGATTGGGTCGCGGTCGGACACAATAGAAGTGGGCATGCCATGCAATTTGAAGATCTGATCCATGAAAGTTTGGGAAACCAACGTTGGTGTAAATGGTTGGGGTAGGGCGCAGAAATGAGCATACTTCGACAGTCGGTCCACAACCACCATGATGACTGACTTGTTCCCAGACTTTGGAAGACCTGTAATGAAATCCATGGAGACCTCCGTCCAAATTGACGCCGGAATGGGCAATGGTTGTAATGTGCCTGGTGTGTTGACTGTTTCCCCTTTGTGGCGTTGACAGACGTCACATTCTGCTACGAAAGTCAGGATGTCCTGTTTCATACCGGTCCAAAAGAATGATCTTCTAGTGCGCGCATACGTCTTCTGAAAGCCCGAATGTCCTGCAATGGGCGATGAGTGCAATTCTGCCAAAATGCTACTTTTGAGGGTGGATGTTGGTGATATTACGACTCTGTCCTTGTAGCGAAGAATATCATTCTGCAACGAGTAGCCCTTGCTGGAATTAGGATCCACCTGCAATTGAGAAATAAGTTGGGAGAGCCCTGGATGTGAAAACCATTCCCTACGAGCCTCTTCAATCCAGTCTAGAATTGGGAGGGAAATTGCGAGCAGTGTACTTTCCTCCTCAAATTGGCACGACAATGCATCTGCTATCCGGTTGTCTTTCCCTTTCTTGTAAATGATCTCATAATCATATCCCAGCATTTTGGCGAGCCACTTGTTTTGTTGTGGGGAAGATAGGCACTGCTCTAGAAAATATTTAAGATTGTGATGATCTGTGCGGATTTGGGGAAACGTCGTCCCAACAAGTAAGGTCGCCAGGTCTCTACTGCATGTAAGATGGCCATCATTTCCTTCTCGTAGGTAGATTGGCCCAGATTCCTCCCACTTAGTTGTTGGCTGGTGAAGGCCAATGGGCGCCCTTCCTGCATTAAAACCACTCCAATACCTGTTCTCGATGCATCACATTCAATGACAAATGATTTGGTGAAGTCCGGTAGGGCTAAGACTGGAGTGGTACACATGGCGTTTTTGAGCGCGGTAAATGCCTGTTGTGCTTCCTCGGTCCAGAAGAAGGAATTTTTCTTGAGGAGT
>APFE030683547.1:0-15665 GCA_000404065.3 Pinus taeda | reverse complement strand
TGTATGACTGGTTCTCCTCATTAGAAGTTTGACGACCATACCCAATGTTCTTCGCCTTTTTAATTCAAGATGATCCAAACAGTGGACTCGCCTGTTTAGGTTCATCAAAGGGCCAGTGGTAAAGTGAACAACAAAATTTGTGGCATTTGAACCATTTGGGTTCATCAGAGAGCTAACCGTAATGTGAACGATGGAATTTAATGTGGCTAGCCCTTTGATAACCCAAACTTGTTTATTTAATTCATTGTAGGGTCAAAATAAATGGTTGAATTTGTGGCCACTAGATATAATCTACAAATGGCTATAATCAAAAACTGAATTAAGGATGAAAAAGTTACTATTACCATGTTAAGGATGCCCAAGCATATATTCTCTGTAATTATGGTAGGTGCATATAAATATGATCGATGCCAATCAATCGAGATTGGGTGACGGGAACAATATGGTAAACAAGATGGATACAACGGGTGGATAAAGTGGATGGTTGTTCTATTTGCATAAAATCATCATCGTGTTTCAACACAATTCTTTTTGCATTTAAAAGTATGTTATTGTAAAACAATTGGTACTACTTTTTAAAATAGGAATAAAAAATAATGTGAATAGGTGAATTTACTTTAAGAATTTTAAGAATTTTAATTAGGCCAATAGACATTCTCTTTTGAAACTCTTCATCGTCAAATTCCTTCTACCTTTTATTTGAGTAAATGATGGTCAACAAGTAATGGTAGTTTGAGCAACAATTGTCAACTAGGAACGTTGGTTCAAGCAACAATTGTCATCCAAGCATCCACAATTGTGTGAGGCAGTTGCAAGTGTGAACATGTTTCCTCCCCACCACCCTCCACACTTGACGTTGAACGCTACCACCTGCAATACCCAGTGTCATGTGAGGGAATTCGATGGTTGATCTTTGCTTCGATGTATAATTGCAAGGAAAAGACCACATAAACAAAGGACATGATTGAATATCTTAGCTTCAGACCCCACTGAGCATTGCTCTTTTTTCTATAAGCACGCACTTTTGGTAGGTTCTTACCCTATACATGGGTATTTTTTATTCTTTTTTAAAAGTAATAAGAAATAGGGCAATGTTGCCTCTTTGGTGTGAGCACGTCTATTGTTGTTTTAGGAAGAATGTTAGTGTGCATTCAATACAAAAAATAGAAAGGTGGATTGCAACATATAACGTGAGATGAACAATCTAGTTACTGTGTGCACAACATCTTAGTGTGAAGGTAATGAAAATCCCCCCCTATTTGCATGTGAGGGAATTCAATGGTCGATCTTTGCTTTGATATTGAATTACAGGGTGAGGACCATAGAAAATGAGGATGGGACTAAATATCTTTGCTTTGGACCTCACTAAGCAATGATTTTCTTTCATAAGCATTAAATCCACTCACGTTGTTATGTTTTTACCCTATCCTCAGGTGTCTCATTTTCATTTTTTTCAGAGGCAATACGAAAAAGGGTAGTGCTTGTTCTTTGTTTGGTGAGGGCACATATGTTGTCTTTATTAGGTAGAATGTCATTATGCATTGAATACATAAAATACAAGACTACTCAAACAACGATTATTCTTGTAGAAGATTCATGCATATTCTTTACTCATATATAGTTATTCTTGTACTATATCTATGCTTATTCAAAAATATTATCTATATGATTTTTTTTGGGAGTTTTATTGTATGTTAATAATGATGTGGATTCAATTATTTAGCAAAATATGTTTATGCCATGTATACTCTTTTTGCATATATAACTTGTAAATGAGTTCCAAGTCAGTCTCGGATTTGTATAAAAGTTATTGCAAAAGATCATTATCCATAGCCCTATAATCTTAAAGAGTGCTTTATATTTACTTTGGTATAATTTTTTAGAAAACAATTTTATATAACCCCATTAGTGTTCAACCCAAGTTATGCATCCTATTATATTTATTGACAAATCTTGTGTCCAATTTTTACAATTACTTTTTGGATAGAAACTAATCAAGGACATCACATATACTCATAGACTCTTGAATGGTTCTTTGTATTTACTTTGGTGTCACCTCGAGAATTTTTTTATATATCTTAAAGCTACGCTAATGCTCTAGCTAGGCTATAGGTGCCGTTATATTTATTCACAAATCTTGGTTCAATTTTAAGTTGTGAGGGAGAAAGAAAACCTTCAAAATAGTATAACTCAACAAAAGACTATTCAAATTGGACAATGCCGTGAGAAGGAAAGGTTGCCTTATGGTTTTAATGTGAAGAAAAATTTTATGCTAACAAGTTTAACTACTAACAAACACCGACGATGTCAATTTGCTTTGAGCAGTAATTTACCTAAAACCAAATGTCAAAAAAAAAGAATGTAGGTGAGATCACGTTGAACCTAATTCAAAAAATATTAAAAGATGGACACGTGTTTTATGTACGTTATGCTCGTATCTCCATTAACCACGGGTTCATGTTGAACTACCTAGGGTTAAGATGTTGGGTTAGAAGGCCTCTATTTATTGACCTCGTCGCCATTAATATGAGAGCGGGTGATCAAACGGGTTTCTTCGAAGAAGTGAAGTCTTAATGGGAGTAGAGGAAATGGGTTGACTGGAAAGGCCATTTGTGATTCTCTTTAGCAGTGTGGGTATGGCGGTCTTTCCAGTTCTACCCATTTCCGCTATTTCACTAAGGAAACATATATAACCAGATTTTGGCTATTTCAGTGCTCAAACGGTGATTCAGCTTACTAGGTCTGAAAATGTTTGTTTAGGGTAATTTGTGGCACAAATGAGTGGGGATTCGAAAGTTTTGGGGAGGTAAAATGCATTCGAAAATTAGAAACATTGTAGCCTTGTATATTTTACTTTCCATGCTATGTTGTGTTTGAGTTTTTTTATTCGTTTTCTGAGCAGTGCAGGAATTGAATTAAAGGGTTTGGTCTCGTAACTTCCTATATGCCAAGCAGGGTTTCTGCCCATTTGCTTCAAAAACTGACTTTCTATACCAATGAAATGTAGATAGTAAACAGTTTTGTGCATTAATGGTGTATACATTTTGGGTTTGTGTATGCCTGTTTATGCGCAAATTTTATGAAAAGTGCGTATGTGGTGCATTGAATATATTTAAAATTCAAGCTTCCGAATGCTGTAAATGGGAAAATGCCCTGTTTCTTGCATAGGGATAATACTCTGATTTTTACAGATTGATGGGCTTACAAGTCTAGGCGGTGTGAGTCTGGGTGATTTTTGGCAAAATGAGGGACGCTGACTATAGCATTTGGTAAAAGAAAAAGAGCGTTTCCAAGAACTTCATTGTAATGCGCTGTTTCTCGCACAGGGATGATGCTCTGGTTTTTACAGAGTGATAGACTATTAAACATGTTCTCTGTACTGTGATGTTATGACGAACTGGATGTTGCTTTTCTTGCTTGGGATTTGCCAAATATGTTTTGATTTTATATGGAATCTGGCGTGCAATTGGGGCGTTTGTCTAAATTGTTTGATATAATATGAAATATTGTGTGCAATTGGAATTTTGTCAAATTTTATATGAAATCTTACGATCAGTTGGGACTTGCGTAGTGGTTGGAGCTATGGTAGGAAGTTGGGACTTGCGTAGTGGTTGGAGCTATGGTAAGAAGAAAATAACTTCGCTGCTGGTTTTGGTGGAAATATGTTGAAATTTTTGCAGCTTGTGGCGAGTCAGAACTGAAATATTTGAGACGGGCTGTTAGCTATTATTTTATTTATTGTGTAATTGAGGAATGGGAATTTTAGAATTTTGACCTATTAACAAGAGTTCTCAATTTTGTTCTCAATTTTGCATCTTAGGTTGATTTCTAGCATGCAAGTAGTTGCTGTTATCGTTTCACTCTTCTTGGCTTGTTGATATTGGGTTTTGGGGTTCTTTGGTATTCTCTCCACCTTTTGGGTTATTGATGCATGATGAGAGTCTCAAAAGTGCAGTGAAGTTGATTAAAAAATTTCTGGGTTAGTTGAGGCTCCGACCTGTACATAAGTGCTTTATATTATGAAAAGTTAATGTTAATATCAGTGAAAAGTTAATGTTAATATTAGTGAATTTAGAAATTTAAGTTTTTTTTAGATTTATATTAAGTTTTAAAAAATTTATATTAAATATTTTGACTAAAGTTTTTGGTGAAAATCACATTCTTAAAATTCTCATTTTTCATTATTTGTGATATCTTAAAATTCTCATTTTCATTTTTCATTTGTCAACTTGTTTCAAACCAGCTAATTTAAACTAGCAAATGAAAACTATCAAACTAGCAAATGAAAACTATCAAATTTGCTACTATCAAACTAGCAAATGAAGATTATCAAATTTAGCAAATGAAACTAGCACATAACAAATAAATATTTGATATAATTTTCTAAAAAAACTTTCCTCAAAAAAATTAATATTTTTTATTATCTTAACATTTTTCATTATTAAAGGTAGATTCTTTGTGCCTACACTAAAAAGGCTTTATCGGATTTGTGATACACTATTTTATTTGTTAGTCTGTCAGTGTTGTTAGGCCTAATACACTCCTTTATTTAGCTCTGTATGTTTCCTTTTATGTGGTTTATTTTCTATCATAAATACACTCCTTTATTTAGCTATGTATGTTTCCTTTTAAGTTGTTTGCTTTCTATCCTTTATTTAGCTATGTACGTTTTCGTTTAAGTTGTTTGTTTTCTATCTTTATTTATTTGTGCAGTTTATATGTTGAATGTTTGTTCACTTGGATGCATACAGTTATCTCACTCGTGACAAGGCGATGCAGAAGTTGGTTGATTGATTGTGGCTGAATGGGAATGCTTCAATGTTTGAAGTTCGAATTCATGTGGCGTGGTGGTTTGACATTCAAATTTCATTTTTCCTGTGGGTTCCAAGTTGAAGTACTTGTTGGTTTTTCTTTTCCAATTTTAATGCTTATTTACCTCATTTTAACACAAATTTTAATTCTCATCTAGATATTCCAATTTGAAGTACTTGTTGGTTTTTCTTTTCCCACTTTAATGCTTATTTACATCATTTTAACACAAATTTTAATTCTCATTTAGATAATTTTAATACATGGAGAAATTTACAAATTGCCTGTTAAGCAAATTGCTCTTTAAATTCCATCCCTGCTTGGCTCTCCTGTTATTCCATCCCTGCTTGGCTCTCCTGTTCACCCTGTAACTTTCTGACATATCTGATTTTTTCATCATCCGGTTCGAGGTAAGGTCACACTTTTTAATCCTCCCCTGTTCACCCTGTAATTTTCTGACATATAACTGACTTTTTCATCATCCGGTTCGAGCTTTGAGGTAAGGTCACATATTTTAATCCTCCTCTTGGTGATTGTTAGGTGATGGAAAGAGGAAAAATGGAGTGGTGAAATAAAGATCAATAAAGTAGTGGAAGACAACTCATGAAAAAAAAAGTTGAAAAGAAATACGTCACTGGGGTCAGAGGAGTGTTCGAAAGTTGAGATGGTCAAAATGTCAATTAATTATTATGCAGATGAGTTCGAACGTCGAGATGGCCAAAATGTTAAATTTATTAGACTTCGCCCAACGAAGGGGCTCTCAAAAAATATTTCTATTGAGAGCCCCAGGTTAAGAACTTGGCAGGTTATTGACGCTATTCTTTTTCCGGCGCATTTTCTTCTATTCCATGAACTAAAGCCTATGTTTGTGGTGTTGTGTAATTTCGGCATTTTCTAATTCCAATCTTGTGACCATATAAGAATGTTTTGTACTCAATAATTTTGCGTTTGATGAAAAATTAACGAATACCAATAATCTGTTTGAAAACCATATGTTTCCGGCTTAATGTGCAGATAATCGTTGGGCCACTGTAAGTGTTCAAGCGAAAACATGGACACTGGAAATTACATATTGGCGTTCCTTATTTTCATTCTACAGTTCTTTCTTTTGCGTTGTGGTATTTCATGGACGTTGATGGGTGGTTTATCATGCTTTATTTCACACATCAAATCTAATTTGGATACTGCTGTTTTTCAATGAGAATTTATGAAAAAATGCTTTATTTTACCTGTCAACTATATTCACGCATCACTTCTAATTTCAAGGGATACTGCTGTTTTTCAATGAGAATTTACGAGAAAATGTTTTATGTTCCCTCAGCTATATTTTAACAAGAGCCAGGCTGAAAATGTTTTATTTTCCCTCAACCATATTTTAACAAGAGTCAGGCTGTGGCAATCTCACTATTGCTTTCTACTCTTGCTTTTTTATGGTCACTTGGAATTTTTTTTTTCTTTAATTGCATAATGTCACTGTGATTTTTGTTTATTGCCTAAAAACGAGACCATTTTTAATTTAATTTTAAAATTTATGTATTTTTTATTTAATTATTAAAAATTTTTAATATTTCTATTTTTTTAAAAAAAAATTAGTATATTATGTATATTAAAAATAAATATAATTTATATTTTTTTAATATTTTATAAAATATAATTTATTATAATATTAAAGAGTAATTTTTTAGAAAAATTTATATTTAGAAATATTGTATTTATAAATTGAGAGATATATTTATTGATGATAATAATAATTTTAATTTAAGAAAAAAAATTGATGTAAAAGACATATTTATAGATTTACTTTTTAATTTATGACTTTTTATAAGAAACACAAGTTCTTAACTATTCAATCATTTAAATGATGTGCTGCTTCTGTCTTTTTAGAGGAAATGATGTGCTGCTTCTGTCTTTTTAGAGGAAAACATGTAATATTTTTATAATTAATATGGAGTTAATACTTCATCTATATCAATATATATGTGGGATCAATTTCTAAATCTAGTTGAGAAAAAGTTTAGCAAAACAAAATTGTAACTAAACAAATAATAAATAAATAAAATTAAATTAAAAAAAAAATACATAGAAAAAAAATTGATTTTTAATATATTTTAAATATTTGAAATTAAAAAAATTTAATTAATTAATTATCAAAATAACCATAACCTTAAAAGTATTATATATTAAATATTAATAAAAAAATTAATATATATATATTTAGTATTAATAAAAAAATAAATATATATTTAGTATTAATAAAAAATTAATATTATATACCTTACATTAATTAAATAAAAGATATAATAATGAAATATTTTATTGTATAACTTATAAAACTATACTTAAAATAAAATTATTTAATATGGTGAAGGCATGTACTTTAAATTACTAACTCGCATACATGTCACATGAGAATAGTTAATTTTTGGAGTCAGATTTTGTGATACATTCAGTAGGCTAGTATGTTACTAATTCCATAGTCTAGTATGTCATTTTACAGTTTAGTATGATGTGTAATGTTGTTCGTATCAAAATTTAAATTTTACTATACAAAACATTTAAATAATGTTTGTTCATAAAAAAATTTAGAAGTAAATAAATTAGATCTCTCTCAGCTCATGTTAGATTCTCATTTAAGATGGATCTATGTTGGTTGCTAAGTAATTTGCCTATTGGGAGGTCACAGAGTCAAATCTCTTAGACTTAAATTATTACTCATAGATATAGACTAGATTATTACTCATAAAATAGATAAGAACCATTTAACGCCTTTAGAATTAAGCAACACGAATCAAGAAGTGGATCTACCCAAAATTTAAGATCACTTAATACATAAAACTATATTTATTAAAAATATATTATATTTAAATATATATATAATTATTTTATATTAATAAATATAAATCGTATGAATAACACCCGAAATTAAACCAATCTTCCAATAAAGAAAGAATCTACTTAGAATTTCTGTTTCTCATTAAAAAAATAAAATAAAAAATAAAAAAATTTCAAAAAATACACACTTTCATGTTTAAATGCTTGGCCCATAAAATTTGCTTAATATTCAGATTACCTGATGGTATGGTTCAATAAATTAGATTTTATAACATAATTCTATGTAAAAATAAATATTATAAAAATATTATTTTATTTAAATGTAGTTTATTTTTATTAGGGTAATTTATTGTATATTGTGTAAATGAAATTTTATTAAATTGGAGTTTTTTAGTGTAATTTTATATTTATTTCAATCGAAATGAAAAATTTAAATATGATAAAAAATATAATTTACCAATTATATATATTTTCAATCAAAAACGAAAATTAAATTATTAATAAAGATGTAATCTTACCAAATTTATATAATATTTTTTAAATAAAATTTATACCAATATATATGATTCATATTCCTATCAAAATCTAGTGCATTTTTATTATGATAATTTTCATATTTTTGAAAAAAAATTGATTAAGAAATTTTATAAAAGGCTTTAATGGCATCCTTGGCATCCTTGTTAGCACAATCTAATCCAAATTGGCTAGCCCATTGTACATCTACGAATTAGAGGACATAGCACGGCAGGTGAAAAAATGAAAGAATTGCTTGCCACCTTTATCTTTTTTGAATTCCTTGTGAGTGGCCACTATCTGGTAATGCAACGTTTATGCACGTCAATTCATGGCCACGTAAGCGTAGAGATATAGGATCTCCATTAATCTTGACCTTCCTCGTTAAATTGCATTTTGTCTTATAAGAAACCATGCTGAAGGCTTACCCCACCGTAAGCTAGGAGTACAACGCTACCATTGACGAGACCAAGACAGTAGATCCTCTGGGATAGAACAACAAAGTCTACTATATGGCCTCAACCTGTGTATTCTTCATGGTGGTGGCAGGGGACTTACATTACTCTCAAAAAATATTTAAAAGCCAATGTTTAACTTTGAAAATCCAAAATACGAAAATAATATCTCAACACTATTACATTAAAGAGATTTAGAATTGTTGGTGAAGGACTGCACCGTTAAGGCACTCCATAGACAAAGGTCACCGGTTCTAGTCTCGTCAATATCAAAAATTTAGCATAGTTTCTGTTGATGCGGCTCAGACCCGGTGCGATCTTCGAGTGACTTTGATAACTTAAACACCCCTAAGTCATAACCTCTCAATGACAAAGTAAAAGTGATTTTCAAAATTCACTCACTCATTAACCAAAAAAATAACTCAATACCATCCATATATGTTACTTCGCAATGAACTAATAAAAACATTACATCTTTTTCAATGATAATCTACCCATGTTTTATTTTACACTACTTATATTACCAAGTGAAATTATTTTTAGTGGTTTTAGGTTGATTTTTGGTTAATTTATTTTTATTTTTATTTTATTTTTTTAAATGGATTATTTGTTTCATATGGATATTTTTTAGAATAATTTAATATTTAATGGAAATGTAGTGGGTAATATTTGCATTTTAAAGTTAATTTTACTAATTTTTATTTTTCGACAAATTAGATTTGCTCAATTTTATAATAAAACTTTATCATAAAAATGACCAATATATATATATATATATTTTCAATAATAAAAAACCATTGTATTTGTATATACAGTATAAACTAGTACATATGTCTGGGAGTATGTAGTCAATATATATGTGCACATATCATCATATAGATCTAGATGAGATATTCTAATATACTACTATATAAAATAAAACATGTATACATTAATTGAAAAAACATAAACTGCATCCTATTAAAAGGCTCATAATTTCAAAACATATCAATTGCCAGTGATCCCATATAGTATATCATCCATTCCAAAATGTCAAAAGTTCCATGTAAAAACCACCTTGAAGCAAGATAAAAGACGCAGATGTTATCCCGGGAGTGGGAAATTCCCCGCATCCAGTGTATTGTCGCCCAATTTTATCTCAATATGCATCCCATCCAATGCATCCAGTAGTCCCGTATTAGACATCTTGTCTGCATTCTGGTTGTGTTCCCTCCCAATGTGTTGAATCATGGAGTCCCTAAGGGTGTCCCATATATTGCCAATCTGACTTAGCCATCCATGTAACTGTGGTTGATTTATTTTGAAGTTACCCTGAATTTGATCAATGATAGATAGAAAGTCCCCAAATATATGGATGGAAGGAATGTCTAGATATGTAGTGAAATGAAGGAGGCCCCATAATGCAATGATTTCGGCCTTCCCCTAGTGTACCCAGTATTCTTGTTCTTTTAATATTCTGACCCAAAAACCACATCCACAAATACCCCTTTGTGTCGCTCCATAAAAAAAGCCTGTCGGGTATACATTCTCGGGGTCAGGCTTCCTACAAATAGTCTGCATGAGGCCCTTGTAGTTGTCCATTGTATAGTGATACCATCCAATGATGTGATACATAACCTGAGTTTCATGTTCCTTGAAATTACCGAAGATAATCTTGTTGTGTCATCGCCAAGTTTCCCAAAAAAAATTAATGGAATAGTTTGCCATTGTGCTTTTTGTTTGCTCCACCAGCATAAGCAGTCTGTGATGTTTGAGCATTGGTTGTGTGGGAAATCGATGTCATGTGCAACACAACATCAGATCTTCGTAGTGATCAGACATCTGAGGAATATGTGGTCATTATTTTCCATTGCTTCCCTGCACAAAACACATACTCCTGGCCCTTGCCAGTTCCTCTATTGTAGATTTTCCCATGTCAAGTTCCTGTTTTTCCAAACAAGCCATACAAATAATATTTCCAGAATTTATAAAACCAACATACCTCATTATTGTGCACCCTTTGTATGCAGAAAGTATTATAGATATCTGCCACAACTACGCCTCATGTCAACATTTTTCCCTGCCAAGTAATCCAATCTCTGCCAGCCTCCCATCTGATACCAACCAATTTCAACTTGAATCTAATCATCTCCCATTCCCCTGCCAGCGGACCTTCCAGTCCCATCTCATCCAACTGTTTCCAAATAGGTAAGTGTCCTTACCATTTTAAAATGGCTTGGTTCCAATAGAAAATGGCCATATTGTTTATACAATGAACGAGCTCATAAGGGAGAATTAAATCACTTCTCATACCAAGTATAATATCCTGCCAAATCAGAATATGATGTCCAGAGCCAAAATCCCAACATAAATTCTGCAAGAAGTTGTGTCTAATCTTGTTAAAACTACACCATATGGTAGACCTTGAGGTAATCCCAATGAGATCCCTGCACATCCAAATAGTGAAATCCATGTCCTTTAAGTATTTGTGTCTAATAATCCTTCCCCATATGCCTCCTCCAAAAATACCCCTCCATAGTGTTTTTAGTAACAGTGCCCATCCAAATTGCCTTAGATCCAGTATAGCCCAACCGCCCAATCTTTTGGGAGTAGTGATAGTGGCTGAACTAACCAGGTGATATTTATATTTAGAGGTCCCACCATACCACATATATTGTGCCGTGATCCTATTAAGTTTCAGGTGATATGTATTGAGATAGAGTGTGCTTCACCCGACCCGCAATAGTCTTTGATATAATCTTATATATAAGATTACACAGTGAGATAGGCTTATAATCTGATAAAGTTTTAGCGGATGTCCCCTTTGGGATGAGGGTGATATAAGTCAAATTTATATATGGATGGATATACCCCCGGGCTCTTGTTTCTTCTACCATAGCCAAGGTATCCCCCTGAAAAATGTTAAAATAATGAGTAAATAACTCAATTGTCCATCCATCAGGACCCGAACATTTATCTTTCTTAAATTATTTGAGTACCCCCAAGATTTCCTCCCCTGTGACCTCCTTTAATAGATCCTCATTTGCAGTATCTTCAAACATGTTGGGATATACATCCACACCCCACATCAGGTCCTCAGCATAGTCTGCCTCTCGTCGACCATATGTCGTTTCAAAATGCTAAACAACGACTTTACAAATCTATTCTTGGGTATGAAATATGTTTCATTCTGAATCCTTGATCTCCCATATGGAATTTATTTTCCTTCTATGATTGGCGAACCTGTGAAAGAATTTGGTATTTCAGTCCCCTTCCTGGATCCAAATAACCTTGTTCTTTAGGCACCATGTAGCATCTCATAGGTTTAGAATTTGTTTTCTCTTTAATTACAATGTATGTATATCTATCTTTAATCATTAATGATGTCGAGGTGTTATGTAATAGAAGAAGAGGACTGAGCTTCCCCAATTCCATTGATATATCATTTAAATTTTTTTTCATTTGGGCCTTCTTTCTCATGTCCCATTTCTTTACCACCGCCTTTAGAGACCAGAGTTTGTTCATAATATAAACCATAGGGGAGGAATCACAACCACATTAAAGGTTAATGTTAAAATAAAAAAAATTAATATCAATATTAAATATAATATATTGATAATATTAATATTAATAAAATTAATGAAAGTGGGTAAAAACTAATATTAATAATAAAATTTAATGTTTACTATTAAATGTTAATATGAAAGTTAATATTCATATTAAGGAGCTTAAACAATTATAAACCCAAGGGATTAACATTATAAACTAAAAGTATTATTAATATTGCTAAAAATATTAAACACATTAACAATTAATGGTTAATATTAAAGTTAGAGCTTAATAGTAATATTAAACTTAAAGTTTAATACTAATAAAATTAAAGGTAAAGTTCAATATTAAAGTTAAAATTGAAGTATAATATTAATATTAATATTAAAGTTAAAGTTTATAAACCCTAAAACAAATATGGTTGATTATGGTTGACCATGCTTGATTTTCATATTCAGACAATCTTTGTCACAAATGCAACATTAGACCATGGTTGACCATGATTAATATTCATATGGAGAGAATCTTTGTCACAATGTGACACTGGACCAAGTTAACCATGATTGACCATGGTTGACAATGGTTGGTTTTCATATTGAGGCATTTTTTGTCACAATGTAACATTGGAGCATGACTCACCATGGTTGACCATGATTAACCATGGTTGATTTTCATATTGAAACAAACTTTGTCACAATGTGACGTTGGGCCAATGTTGATTTTCATATTAAGACAAACTTTGACACAATGTGGCATTGGACCATGGTTGACCATGTTTGATTTTCATATTGAGTCTATCTTTATAAAATGTGATGTTGAACCATGATTGACCATTATTGATTTTCATATTGAGACAATATGTGTCATGATACGACGTTGGACCATGGTTGATCATGTTTTATTTTCATATTGAGACAATCTTTGACACAATGTGATGTTGGACAATGGTTGACCATGGTTGATTTTCATATTGAGAAAATTTTTGTCATAATGTGGTATTCGACCATGGTTGACCATGATTAACGTTGATCAACAGAGGTTGACCATGGTTGATTTTTATATTGAGATAATCATTGTCACAATGTGACATTGCACTTTGACTAACCATGGTTGACCATGATTATAAACTCAATGGATTTTTATTAAACCCTAGTATTAATATTACAAACACTATAAAAAATATTATACCTTAGGAATATGAACCCTTAGATTAATCAACCCAATGGATTTATATTATAAACCAAAGGGATTAATACTAAACCTCGAGGGGGCTATAAACCCAATGCACTAATAAACCCAAGGGATTAATACTAAAAACCAAAAGGAATAATTTTAAACCTAGGGGATTAATATTGTAAACCCAATGCATATAAACCATTAGATAAATAATATAAACCTTAAGAAAAACATGGTTGACCATGCTTGATTTTCATATTCAGACAATCTTTGTCACAAGTGGGAAGCTGGACTATGGTTCACAAAGATTGATCTTCTATTAAGAGAATCTTTGTCACAATGCGACATTAAACCATGGTTGACCATGATTGACCACAATTAACAATGGTTGATTCTCATATCGAAACGATTTTTGTCGCAATGCAATGTTGGACTATGATTGACTATGGTTGATTTTCATATTGAGACAAACTTTGCCACATTGTGACATTGGACCATGTTTGATTTTCATATTTAGACAATCTTTGTCACAGTGCGATGTTGGACCATGATTGTCCATGGTTGACCATGGTTGATTGTCATATTGAGACAATATTTTTCACAATGCGATGTTGGACTATGTTGACCATGGTTGGTCTTCATATTGAGGGAATCTTTGTCACAATGCAATATTAGACCATGGTTGACCATGATTGACCACAGTTGGCAATGGTTGGTTCTCATATCGAAACAATTTTTGTCACAATTCAATGTTAGACTATGATTGACCATGTTTGATTTTCATATTGAGACAATATTTGTCACAGTGAGACGTTGGACCATGGTTGACCATGCTCGACTATGGTTGATTTTAATATTAAGAAAAATTTATCACAATGTGATATTGGACGAAGGTTGACGATGATTGATGATGGTTGACTATGGTTGACCATGGTAGAATTTCATATTAAGACAATCATTGTTAGAAAGTGATGTTGCACATTGATTGACCATGATTGACCATGATTATAAACTCAATGGATTTTCATTAAACCCTAGGATTAATATTATAAGCCCTATGAATAATATTTTACCCTAGGAATATGAATGCTTAGATTAATAAACCCAAGGGATTGATATTATGTTTGACCGTGATTATAAACTCAATGGATTTTCATTAAACCCTAGGATTAATATTATAAGCCCTATGAATAATATTATACCCTAGGAATATGAATGCTTAGATTAATAAACCCAAGGGAAGATATTATAAACCCAAGGGATTAATACTACAACCTCAAGGGATTACTATTATAAACCCATTGTATATAAACACTAAAATAAATATTATAAACCCTAAAATAAACATATTTGAGCATGGTTGATTTTCATATTAACACAATCATTGTCTCAATATGATGTTTGACCATGGTCAACCATGTTTGATTTTCATATTGAGACAATCTTTTTCACAATACGACTTTAGATCATGATTGACCATGGTTAATTTTCATGTTGAGAAAATCTTTATCACAATGTGATATTGGACCATGGTTGACCATGGTTGAATTTCATATTGATACAATCATTGTCAGAATGTGAGGTTGCACCTTGGTTGACCATGGTTGAGCATGATTATAAACCCAAGGGATTTTTATTAAACCGTAGGATTAATATTCTAAACTCTATGAATAATATTATGCCCTAGGAATATGAACCCTTAGATTAATAAACCCAGGGTATTGATATTTTAAACCCAAAGGAATAATGAACCCAAGGGATTAGTATTAAAATACCAAGGTATTATAAACCCAAGAGAATAATATTAAACCCAAGGGATTAATATTTTAAATCCAAGGTATATCAACACTAAAATAAATACTATAAACCCTAAAATAAACATGGTTGACCATGGTTGATTTTCATATTAACTCAATCCTTGTCACAGTTGTAGATTTTAACCACGTATAGAAATTACTTGCATACGAATTCTAACAACACAGAAAATAAACAATGTGAGAGCATAACATATAAAATACATATACAAAGATATTTTCCCCTAGATCCCAAAACCGGGACTACCAGCTTGATTTTCATTATGTTCCTTTCAATGTTATAATACATATTTATACATGCCGCCCCCCTTATGACCCCCCCACTGCGCAATCGGCACAACGAAGAGGGGGCTCCGCCCCCCTTCCAACCCCTCGGTTAACTACATAGGCTAGTCATGGAAAGAATATAACATAACCCAACATTCTCCCACTTGTTGTTTTCTTTCCACAGGGGGCCACACGAGAGCTTAGTCATTTATCTAGCC
This sequence comes from Pinus taeda, assembly GCA_000404065.3. Classification (NCBI taxonomy): domain Eukaryota; kingdom Viridiplantae; phylum Streptophyta; class Pinopsida; order Pinales; family Pinaceae; genus Pinus; species Pinus taeda. The sequence continues at coordinate 53 of APFE030683547.1, read as the reverse complement.
CTACAATGCCCATTGTTTCTCTACACTAGGAGAATTTCCCGAGCTCACAGATT